>CM075986.1:1463342-1534644 GCA_038087875.1 Malacoraja senta | reverse complement strand
ATGGTAGAGGCAGGTTCGATGTTATCCTTTAAAAATAGATTGGATGTGTATATGGACGGGAAAGGAATGGAGGGTTATGGTCTGAGTGCAGGTAGATGGGACTAGGGGGAAGTATTTATTTTTAATTAAAAAAAAAATTAAAAAAAATGTTCGGCACGGACTTGAAGGGCCGAGATGGCCTGTTTCCGTGCTGTTATGGTTATATGGTTATATGGTTATATGGTTATATAGCTGCTCCGTTATTCCCTTGGGTCAATGTTTTGAATGTCCACTCCCACAGTGTGGAGCTTTGCCTGCCTACTAGCATACTGCGACAAGGGCTGATTTTCTGTCCATTAAATTGAATCATGAAGAACATTGGCAACATTAATTTGCCAAATTAGTCGTGTAAGCCTACTCGTAACAGTACGATATCAATATGTAAATTTGCTGTAATGTCTGTATGCGTGTTCCACTCTGTTCAAGCTCATTATCACACTATTTGTTTTCTGGCATCACGGATGGCGACAGATTGCCTGGTTTTGTAAATTTAAATTGTGTTCTTTCCCTTATGGGTGGGAGAATTCATAGAACTATGACACCTGTTTTATTTACCTTTGAATATTTAAAAGTTCCTGGGAAAAGGACATGAGCAAATAAGATAAATATCTTCTGCTCTTGTGAGGGCCTGAGCTGGAGCATCCCTAGAGGCGGCTATAACTTTGAAGTAGACCACAGAGTGTTGATGATGCATAACAACACAGCAGAGCGTCTGAAAGCTGTCTTCTGCATATGTTCAGCCACAGAGCGGCAACTGCTCGCTAAGAAGTGGAGACCATGGATCAGACCAGTTGTGATCTTGTTCCCTGACAGAGCAGATACAAGTGTCCATATTACTAGTCTTGCCCTTTAGTTTAATTCTTCCATGTTCCTTATCACTGTAGCAAATTTGTGCAAATTAAGGTACCACAAACTGCATTTAAAAGAATTAGGAAATATACAGTAAGCCCCAAGTTTTGATGGATTCTGCCCGAGGCTCCACTGAGAATTGCTGGCATTTGTTAACAGGCATTTCTGTCATCTCCAACGTGATCCCAACACCAGTCACATCTTGTCATCTCCACCCTTTTCCATCTTCTGCAGAGACCACTCCCTCTGCAACTCCTTGGTTTACTCATCCCTTCCCCACCCAAACCACCCCTTCCCCAGGTACTTTATCCTGCAACCACAGGAGATGTAATGCCTGTCCCTATACTTCCTCCCTCATTTCCATCTAGGGACCCCAGCAGTCCTTCCAGGTGACACAGTGGTTCACATGTACCTCCTCTAACCTTATCTGCTGCATCCGGTGTTCCCGATGTGGGCTCCTGTACATCGGCAAGATCTAGCGTAGACTCGGCAACTGTTTCACCAAACACTTGTGCTTGCGCCGTCAAGGCCTAACAGATCTCCCTGATGCTGACCATTTAAACTCCCCTTCCCTTTCCCTTTCCCATACTGACATTTCAGTCCTGGGCATCCTCCATTGCCAGAGAGAGGCCACACGCAAATTGGAGTAACAGCCCCTCATATTCTGCTGCCAAAGGTATGAACAGTGAATTATTTTTAGGTCACTACCAAACCCTCCCTCCTCCCTCCACCCCCCCCCCTCCCCCTTTTCCCTTCCTCTCTCCCTGGTGCCCTACCTGGACTTGCATCTATTCTCTTCTCCTGTGCCCCCCCCCCCCCCCCACTACACTCCTTTCACATGCTTCATAATTCACAACCTTTTGTCTCACACCTTCTGACTTTACAAGTCTGGCCTTTGTTAAACCATCTGCCTATCAACCCTCACCTATACCCGTGCCATCCATCCAATCCACCCATCTACACTATTCCAACATTTTTATTCTCCCTGCATTTTCTTCAACCCCTCATCCATGCATGAGCGGCAATTATAGCAACCAATTAACCTACCGACTGGCATGTCTTTGGGATGTTGGAGGAAACCGGAGCTTCTGGGTGAAACCCACATGGTGACGGGGAGAATGTGCAAACTCCCCACAGTTAGCGGCCAAGGGCGGGATCGAACTTGTGTTTCCAGTGCTTTGAGGCAGCAGCTCTACTCACCGCACCACGTCTTTGGGATGTGTGACCAGATTACACTATGTGAGGCCCTGTTGGCCCACTGCCCGTCATGCACAGGGGGTTCATGTCCAGTGTGTTCATCCCTACGGATACATTATTAGGTAAGTCATTAGATATGCATATCTTAGATGACACTGAACCACCCTCACCAAAATGCATGCTAAAGTGACACTCTTCCAACATTTCAATTAACCCATTTTGGGCTCTGATTGCTGAAGCTTTATCAAGAAGGGTCTTAACCCGAAACGGTCACCCATTCCTTCTCTCCAGAGATGTTGCCTGTCCCGCTGAGTTATTCCAGCATTTTGTGTCTATCTTCATTGTTAATCCACATTCATTTCAATGTCAGCTTTCCAAAACAAAATTAAAGCTGCTTGCAAAGTTTGGAAGTGTTGTATTTCCTTCCTTTCCTTTTCACCAACATCATCCATCCCAATATCAATTACTCCCTATGTTCTGTATCACCGTTAATTGTTCTATGCTCTGATTTAATACATAGCCCAAAGAAGTTATGTCTCTCGAATATGAACACTGCGGTAAACATAAAAGACAAATAGCAACAGATCCCAATAAGACATGGGCACACTAACAGATGCCACAAATATTTCTTACATGATAAAGGGAATAACATGAATAACATTTAGTGCAAGAGGAAAATACAGTAAAGACCGATTAAACAATGTCTGTGGGTCACCAATGAGGTAAATAGTAGCTCAGGATTGCTCTCTAATTGTTGGTAGTCCTGAGCTGCTATTTACCTCATTGGAGACCTTCGGACTATCTTTAATCGGACTTTACTGGACTTCATCTTGCACTAAATGTTATTCACGTTATTCCCTTTATCATGTATCTGTATATGGTGGATGGTTTGATTGCAATTATGTAATGTCTTTCCACTAACTGGTTAGCACGCAACAAAAGCTTTTCACTGCACCTCGGTAGACGTGGCAATAAACTAAACTAAATTAGACTAGATGTAGCAATGCAGTAAAGCAAACTGATGCATCTTGGCAGTGTGAATGAGGATGGCATTGTACAATGGATAATAATCTTTTAGGGGATGCAATAGTTGGTGAGTTGGGAGGAGTGATGTATCGGGATTAGAAAGTTTAAAAAATAAACTTAAGACATTTGGGAATTCTTGACTTTGTTACCATGACCTTCGGTTACATTCAATTGGGTGCCTCCACAAATTATTTTTGACTGATTGCAATTGAATCAAACCTGCAGAGGATGAACACAATTAGTAGGAAAATGTTCTCCCAGACGCTTCTCCACATGTTTTTGGCTCCAGCAGCTCTGGCCACTACAGATTCAACCTTAGAGAGGATGCAGGAGAGATTTACTACCAGAGATGAGACACTTGGTTACATGGGGAAACTGGAGAAACCAGGATTATTACCCCTTGAGTGGAAATGTTTAAGATGAAGTCAATGGGAAAAAATGTGCTCAAAATAGGTTTTGAGAGATCAAGTGAGGAGACTCAGTTTCCATTCAGGAATCAGAGGGTCCGGATTCAAGGCGATTGACAAAATAATCAGGGTGTTGAGAGGGGACAGACACAAAATGCCGGAGTAACTCAGCGTGTCAAGCAGCATTTCTGGAGAAAAAGGAAGGCTGATGTTTTAGGTTGGAACCATTCTTCAGACCCGAAACGTCACCCATCCGTTTTCTCCAGACTTGCTGCCTGACCCCCTGAGCTACTCCAGCACTTCATGTGTATTGTTGGGAGTGGATTTTGTCATCAATGATTCCTGGAATGCATTGCTTAAAATGTTTGTGGAAATAAATTCAATAAAAACTATTAAAGGGGTATTCAATAAATACTTGATAGGGACATTTTGCAGCGCTCTGGGTCACACCAAAGGAGTGAAACTAATTAGATAGTTCTCTGCAATGAACTGAATAGCCTCCTTTGTGCCGTACCTTTCCATAATTAGCAAAGCACCAGGCAGTGACAATCTACATAAAATGGTACATTTTCTTTCCCAGACTGTACTGATGTGAGCAAATAGATGCCTCAATTTTGCATTATACGGAGCTGTGTGAATCACTTTCATCTAAAGAAATGGGAGAAGATGAATGACAATTCTTGCTCACAAGAGTGTTAACTGATTTAACCAAATTTGCTTGTGTAAACAATAATCAGATTGTATGCAATTCCCAGCAAGAAAACCGATAAGCATGAAAACGATATTGAGAAACATCATATCGGAAAGTACAGTCTTGAAAAAATGCATTCAGATGACACTTTGAATGAGATGAACCTCATTCATCTTCCACAGGTTGACACAACTGCAGGCTAATACATCTTCAATAAAGCTATCCCTATGAGAGATCTCTTACTTTCTGGAGAATTTATACCGCCGCTTCACTTTTATGCAGGGTGATTTACAAGCAGTCTGTGCCCAACATGCAGATCTCCATAAAGGTGATACAGTGGGAGGATTTTTTTTTAATTTCCAAGTGTCGCAAGCAGAATTGTCAGCTGATTTGTCACTAAATAGTGAACCCAGCAACAAATGAGAAGCGTTGATAATAATACAGTTACATGTGCACTGAGGGATATATGAATGAATGAATGAATGAATGAATGAATGAATGAATGAATGAATGAAAGATACTTTATCACATGTGACATGTCAGTGAAATTCTTTGATTTGCATGCCATACACAAAGTATGCAAAGAGTTTAGTGCGTCAACAAAGTATTCAATGTAGTCCCAATGGTTCCTCTTCATTCTTGGCACCCCCTCCACTTCAGGTCCCTCTTTGTTCTCAGCAGCCCCCCGACGCCAGGTCCCTCTTTGTTCTCCTAGCGGCATGTCCTCAACAGACCTCTGGCACCCAGGGTGGTGCCCCGATTTCCTCCCACACTCCAGGGACATACAAGTTTGCAGGTTAATTGGTCCTCATGTGTGTAGGTTAGTGTATGTGGTGTTTTTCAGCACACAGCTCACTCACTCTCGGTACTGGGAAACATAAAACCACCAAATTGTTGTAAAAGCCCATTTGATCCATTGATATCCATCCAGGAAGGAAACCTGATGTGCTTACTACATGTGACCACCCCAAATGATTGGTTGTTAACTGCACCCTTCGTACATGACAATTCAGGGTGGCATAATGAATGGTAGCATTGCTAGAAATAGTCACATCTCATGAAGTAATCACAAATAAAAGGTTATCCTACTTAATCCCATTTGTATTTTAATTCTGCCTTCTATGTCCCCTTGTTTTCTTGTCTTCAAAGTTTAGAGCGGAGAAAGTTAAGAGATATAATGATCCTCTGAATTATGAGATGCAGTGAGGGAAACTGACAGGTACATCGGTAAACAGAGGGCCCTTTTAACAGGGAATTGGCAAAAAGACCAGAGGGGAGATGAGAACATTTTGTTTAGATGTCAAGTGGTTATCTGGAATGACCTGCATGAAAGAATGCTGGAAGCAGATTCAGAAAGACCTTTTAAAAGAGAGCTTACTACATACTTATTTAGAAGAAATTTGCAGAGCTGTGAGGAAAAGACACAGTTTTGACACTTTCTCAAATCGTTAGGCTCTCGTTCGGCAGGCTGACTGTTCTCTTTTCCAGCTGTTTCTTGCCCTTTGCTGCACCTCCTACAGTGGAACACACAGGAAAATAAAGGTCTTTCTCATTGCAAGCATTTCTGCTCAAAAATTATTTGATCATCTTGCTCTCACCTCAAAGATTGGTTCGTTGACACGTTAAAGTAACAGAGTCCCTTTGATTGTTGATGGTGAAAAGCAATTATTTTAGAAGTTGTTACTTGCTGGATTCTGCTGGTAACAAGGTAGTATCGTACATTATCCCTGAGAAGGAAATGCAGATAATTTGTGGGGGTGTGAGGGAACAACACAAAATTTGGCGTGGCCGTCCTACCCCTGTACCATTGCAGATACACTTTGCCCATGATTGTCTGAATAGAATCAGAACTGGATTTCAAATTAAGTAGTTTGCCTGCATCCATACCAACAAACCCTGACATCTTTTTTGTATGTCTGCAATATAATATCCTCCAGTCTCTTTTTTTAACATAAATTCTTAACCCAATTCTTGTTAAACAATCAATTCTTAAGTTAAAATCCTAATCTCAACATTCATGAATGTTGTTACCTTTGATGATAATAGTATATGACGATAATACTATATGATGCATATAGAGAATAATTTATCTTTTGAGGAAAATTCTTTCCTTTTATCATTTCTTAGTTCACTAATTGGTTCAGATTTGCTTGAATGTCCAGGCCTTTCCCAGCATAAGTCAGTAATGTCAAATTTAAACTTCCAGCAGACAGCCCACATGTAAATGGATTTCCATAATATCTCCTCGGGGAAAGGCTGAGCTTCTTCAGTAGTTGGACCTTATATGTTGAAGTGGAATGCTCTGAACTCTAAACCAACTCTAACCGGTAGCTTCCTAATCCAAAGAAGCTGGACGTCTGTCAGATCCCACGGAAAACAGAATGCAAAGAGAAGTGTGGCAAATGCATGTGAGGGTGGGAATGGTTAATATGAGGTCCCAGCAAAGGCCAGGACAGCAATAAGCTTCTGATCAGTAGATTAAAATTGCCATAGGATCCTACAGGAACGGTGGCGCAGCAGTAGAGCTACTTCCTTACAGTGCCCGAGACCCGGGTTCGATCCTAACTACGGGTGCTGTCTGTACGGAGTTTGCACATTCTCTTCGTGACCTGCGTGGGTTTTCTCCAGGAGCTCCGGTTTCCTCCCACACTCCAAAGATGTACAGGTGTGTAGGCTAATTGACTTTGGTAAAATTGTAAATTTTCCCTATTGTGTAGGATAGTGTTAATGTGCGGGATCGCTGGTTGGCACGGACTCAGTGGGCCGAAGGGGCTGTTCCTCCAAACTAAACTAGACCCCAGTGAAATATGTGGATTGTGGTCACCCTTTTAAAGATTTTAATACAACTTGGTGGGCAGAAAATGAAGTTGTCCCATTCCAGCCTGCAGCGGCAATGAGAATAGATTCCATTAACTTCAAATGAAAGGAAGTATTTATTTTATGTTGCCTTTAATATGCTCATGATTTTTCACAGCCTTTCACAGCCATTTAATCATGATTGAAGTGTCATCACTGTTGTTACATGAACAAGCATGGCAGGGAAGTTTGTCTACAACTTCACTCCACAAACAACAAGGACATAAATCACCAGACGATTTGTTATATGGTTGTGATTAGAAAAAGAACAAGGAAGGAGATCAGGGAAACATGTATCTGGCTGGGCATCAGGATTGCAACATTCATTTGCAGGCAAATTACTGCACACTGAAACCCAGAGTAATAACCAGACTTTTTTTAATCAGTTGAAAGGTTGGTTTGATATGGTTCTGTCCAATGAGAAAACCTTTCTAATTTCATTGAACCAGAATGGATATATATTATAAGCAACGAGGACTTTGCAAATGGACAGAATGAAAAATATATTAAACGCTCCGGTACTATTTGTTGGTTCAGTAAGGACGAAAAAACATTAGCTACAATGCTTACACTGGGAGTCACAGTGGCACAGTGGTAGAGTTGCTGCCTTACACACCGGAGACTCATGTTCAATCCTGCCTATGGGTGCAGTCTGTACAGAGTTTGTACATTCTTCCCGTGACTGCGCGTGGGTTTTCACTGGGTGCTCCAGTTTCCTCCCACACTCCAAAGACATACGGGTTTGTGGGTTAATTGCCTTTGGTACATTGTAAAATTGTCCCTCGTGAATGTAGGTTAGTTTACGGTGTTCAGCGCAGACTTGGTGGGCTGAAGGGCTTGTTTCCAAGCTGTATCCCTAAAGTCTAAAGTCCCAGTGGCACTGATAGCATCTGTAGCTAAAGTTATTTCTTTTAGCCAGGTTTACCCAGCCATTATATTGGGTTCCAACTGATGTAAGAAAAGAAAAACATCTGAAAATATTTCAGGGAGCAAGGTGAAATCATAAAAAGGAGCAGCAAACATGACACAGTCTGCAAACCTATCTAGAGATTGTAAATTGAAATTATATTTAAGAAGCTGGAGCAGGAATGTGGTAATCGATCCCTCAAGCCTGCTCTGCCATTCTATAAAGTCATCACTGATTCAATTTTGGTTTCAACAAAGCTTTCTCACTCTCTCCCTGTATCTTTTGATTCTTCATACACATGTAAACCAAAATAAATAAATTGGCATCTGGCAGATCTGGCATATCCTGACAAGTCTCAAAATATTTGCAATTATCTTATCACCCTGTGCTGCTTTCCCTGTGTACAGTCTGTTAATTACAACTATGTCTGACAGTAAAAAATAGGTTTAATTTAGTTTAATTTAGAGATATAGCATGGAAACAGGCCCTTCGACCCACCGAGTCTGTGCCGACCAGCGATCCCCACAATCTAAAGGTGCTGTCCCACTTGGGTGACCTAATTGGCGAGTTTAGAAGAGTTTAGGAGAGTTTGAAAAAATGTCATGTTGAAGACCTCCTTCGACTATGTAGAAGACATCCTTCGACTATGTTGAAGACTAGCTTCGACTAGCTCCGGGAAAATTGGACACTGAATAGTGGAGAGTGAAGACGACCTCCTTCGATCTCCTTCGACCTCCCTTTGACCTCCCTTCGACTATGTTGAAGACTAGCTTCGACTAGCTACGACTAGCTATGACTAACTTCGGGAAAATTGGACACCGAATAGTGGAGAGTGAAGACGACCTCCTTCGATCTCCTTCGACCTCCCTTCGACTATGATGAAGATTATCTATGACTACCTTCGACGACCTTCGATTACCTACGACTATCATGCCGACCTACTACGACCTACCACGACTAAACCTACGAGTAAAAAAAGTCTCGATTTTTTCCATGGCGGCCTTTTTTTACTCGCGGGCATTTTTCAACATGTTGAAAAATACACCGCGACCTAGCTGAGGCCTCGAGTACACGGGGACTACTCTCGAGCATGAAGGAGAGTTACAAAGACCTCCTAGGCCTCGTGTCGACCATGCTGCGAGTATGAGTCGAGGGCAAACTCGCCAGAACTCGCAGATTAGGTCGCCCAAGTGGGACAGCCCCTTAACACGATCCTACACACTAGGGACAATTTACAATTATACCAAGCTAATTAATCTACAACCCCGCATGTGTTTGGAATCTGGGAGGAAAACAGAGATCCCGGAGAAAACCCACACAGGTCATGGGGAGAACGTACAAATTCCATACAGACAAGCACCAGCAGTCAGGATCGAACCTGGGTCTCTGGAGCTGTTAGGCAGCAGTACCACCGCTGCGCACCATGCCACTCTTTAATCCAAAATACATATTTATGATTTTAACCAAGAAAGCCCACGATTTCCTGAAAGATTTTCCTCATATTTATCTTTCCAATATGCAGCATTACTTTACCTAGTACAATTTATAGTATAACATTCCCTTCCTCAAATATATTCGTTTTTTTCAAATGGTAGCAAACAGGAAGTAAGTTACTGAAGATGCTGGAAATTTGAAATAAAGAACTAAATATGCTGGGAATATTCAGCAAGTTAGACAGCATCTGGCAAAAGAGAAACAGTACAGATGAAAGATATTTCAAAAATCAATATTGTTTCAAGGCAAACATCAAGAGTTTTGAGGTGACTTTAACTATTAAACTTTAACAAAGAACCACACAACTGCCAAGATAGTTCACTGTATACTTAAATATGAATTTTGCCTCTATAGAATTAAACTCTCAATGAATCGCCTAACTAAGCATCTATTGTAATTCCAAATAGCTTCCCTGCTATAATATTAAATGTGTTAACTTAGATGTTTTGAAAAATGTAACAGAATCCATACCTGAAGACTGACTGCTATAATAAAAAGAAAATTCATTAATAATAACAGCCTTACCGTACCAGCATGGGCAAGTTGGGCTGAAGAGCCTGTTTCCGTGCTGTATGGCTTGGTGACTCTATTTAACAGTACATGTGCTCACTCCTGACACTGCTGTCAGTTTTCCTTTATTTTGCATATAGATATTGATTGCTATCATCTATGTTATCATGGTGAATTAAAAAGTGAATTTCAGGAAAGTAAACACAAATTTTAAGCACAAATGCTGTGCCATTCTGCTTTGTTAGATCTCTCCATTTCTAGGCACTTTTTACCCCTTTACTCATAAAAGCCCTTTGATAAAGCTTTGGCATTGGTTCTAGTGTTTCCTAATGTGGATTTGCAAACACCTTTGTTTAGTAACCTAAGCATTGTTATTAATTATCATTAAGTAGCTTGTGAATTTTTGCTATATTAAAGGCGTTGTACAGTACAGGCTGTTGTTCCCTGTTGAAAACCCACTCTGGCCTTTTCTTTTGGTACATCGTTTAAATTTAACTTTATTTCCTGTTTCACAGTGTGTCCTTTGGTGAGTGGGTGTATGTTGGTGAGAGAATGGCAACTGACTCCAAGTGGGTGTTGTGTTAATAAGACATGCCTGTTTGGAGGTGTAGTTTTAGCAAGGAAACTTCTGCTTAATGGTTGATTATCACAATTTTAACTTCATTGAACACACTTAAACAGATGTCTGAGATTTGCAACCAACCAATGAGAAGCAATATTTGTGGGTAGTGTATGTGATCTGCATGCTTTCACTTCCATTAAAGTGAATTGGTTGACATCCACGAGGCAGGTTTCAAAATAGCAGACGTGCAGGTTTTCAGCAAAGGGCTGGAATTCTTGATGGACAAGGTACAGAGGAAGATGAAAGCCCTAAACATGGTGATGCTCTGCCTGGACATATCTCCTCATTGAGCCACAGTCATATAGAGTGAAAACAGGCCCTTCAGCCCAACTTGCCCACGCTGACTAACATGCCCCAACTAGGTTAGTCCCACCTGCCTGCATTTGGCCCATATCCCTTTCAACTTATCCAATCAATGTATCTGTCCAAATTTCCTTTCATTATTGGTCAGCTTGGGCAAGTTGGGCTGAAGGGCCTGTTTCCATGCTTTATAACCTTTAATTGTTGTGATAGCATTTACCTCAACTATTTCCTCTGGCAGCTCATTTCTTTATGTAAAAAAAGTTGCCCTGCAGGTTCCTATTAAATCTTTCCCCCCTCACCTTAAACCTGTCCTCTAAGACTGTCAATATATGGTTCCAGACATACTAGGCAAATGCATGAATAGAAACTCGGATTCAAATAAGTTAATATCGTACCTTTATAATACCCTTTTAAATATACAAACCCCATCGTCGGAAGTAATTAGACGAGCTTGGGAAGATGAACTCAGTCTAACAATTTTAAAAGACAGATGGGAGGAAAGCCTTCTATATATACACAACTATTCTCTTAACGTTAGGCATTCGCTAATACAATTTAAAATACTGCACACTCTATTATTCAAAGTCTAAACTGAATAAGATCTTCCCATATGTTTCGCCTATTTGTGATAAATGTCTCCTTCAGGAAGCAACTATAACACATTCTTTTGCCTCTTGTATAAAGTCACATAATTTCTGGGGGAATTTTTGACTTTTTTTCTAAAATACTTAAAATAAAATTGGACCCCGACACTGAAGGCAAGGCAAGTTTATTTGTATAGCACCTTTCAACCACAAGGTAATTCAAAGTGCTTTACATAAAACATTTAAAGCATTTGAAAGAAACACATATAAAATAACATTTAGATATAAAATAATTATTAGATTATTCAGATAAAATAATTACAAAATTAAAAGCAATCAAATAAAATATTTAAAATAGAATAAAACCAGGAATAGAAGTTACAGTGCAGTATAGGTAATTAATAAATTGTGTTGTTTACTGAAAGGCAGTGGCAAACAGAAAAGTCTTCAGTCTAGATTTAAAAGAGCTGAGAGTTGCAGCAGACCTGCAGTTTTCTGGGAGTTTGTTCCAGATATGTGGTGCATAAAAACTAAATGCTGCCTCTCCATGTTTAGTTCTGACTCTGGGGACACAGAGCAGACCTGTCCCAGACGATCTGAGAGGTCTGGGTGGTTCGTAGCTAAGCAGAAGATCAGAAATGTATTTTGGCCCTAAACCATTCAGTGCTTTGTAAATCAACAGTAGTATTTTGAAATCAATTATTTGACAGACAGGAAGCCAGTATAAAGACCTCAGAACTGGAGTAATGTGATCTACTTTTTTGGTCTTAGTGAGGACTTGAGCAGCAGCGTTCTGAATTAACTGCAGCTGTCTGATCGACTTTTTAGGGAGACCTGTAAAGACACTGTTACAGTAGTCGAGCCTGCTGAAGATAAATGCATGGACATGTTTTTCCAAATCCTGCTGAGACATAAGTCCTTTAATCCTTGATATATTCTTTAGGTGATCGTAGGCTGACTTTGTGACTGTTTTTATGTGGCTGTTGAAGTTCAGGTCTGAGTCCATTACTACTCCTAAGTTTCTGGCTTGGTTTGTTGTTTTTAGCATTACCATTTGAAGCTGGGTGCTAACTTTTAATCATTCTTCCTTGGCTCCAAAAACAATTATTTCAGTTTTTTCTTTGTTTAATTGGAGAAAATTCTGGTTCATCCAATAGTTGATTTGCCCAATGCATCTACTCAGTGCTTGTATTGGACTATAGTCTCCTGGTGATATTGTTATGTAGATTTGTGTGTCGTCTGCGTAACTATGGTAACATATTTTGATGTTTTTCATGATCTGAGCCAGTAGACATGTAGATGTTAAACAGAAGAGGCCCCAGAATGGAGCCCTGGGGAACTCCACATGTAATTTTTGCACGCTCAGATGTGTAATTACCTATAGACACAAAGTAGTCCCTGTCCTTCAAGTAGGATTCAAACCATTTTAATGCTGTGCCCGAAAGTCCCACCCAGTTTTCCAGACAGTCTAGTAATATGTTGTGATCGACTGTGTCGAATGCAGCACTGAGATCCAGCAATACCAAGACTGAAATTTTGCCATTGTCTGTGTTTAAGTGAATGTCATTGAAGACCTTAACAAGAGCCGTCTCGGTGCTGTGGTGTGGTCTAAATCCTGACTGGAAGACATCAAAACAGCTGTTCATTAACATGAAATTGTTCAGCTGCTTAAAAACAGCTTTTTCAATGATTTTACTGAGAAATGGGAGGTTTGATATTGGTCTGTAATTGTTCAGTAGTGAAGTGTCTAAGTTCTTCTTTTTTAAGAGAGGCTTGATAACAGCAGTTTTCAGGGCCTGTGGGAAGACACCTGAGAGAAGGGACGTGTTTACAATCTGTAGAAGGTCTGAGGTCATGCAGTTTGATACACCTTTGAAAAGGCCTGTTGGTAGAATATCGAGGCAGCAGGTGGAGGATTTCAAATGTTGTATAATGTCCTCCAAGGTTTTATGGTTAATAACATTAAATTGTGTCATGGTATTTGAATTGATTATAAGTGGACACATGGACAACACATGTCCTGCACCTGATGTGGAGGCACTGACTGCTTGCCTAATTTTCTGAATTTTGTCGGTGAAGAAGGAGGCAAATTCATTACAGGCCCTTGTGGAAAGCAGTTCAGGGGCTACTGACACAGGAGGGTTTGTTAGCCTGTCGACAGTAGTAAACAAGGCCCGTGCATTATTATTGTTTTTGGCAATGATGTCAGAGAAGAAGGATTGCCTTGCATTTCTCAGTTCCAAGTTGTAGATGCAAAGTCTTTCTTTATAGATGTAAAAGTGAACCTGGAGATTTGTTTTCCGCCACCTACGTTCAGCTTTCCGACACTCTCTTTTTTCAATTTTTACCAATGTGGCGTTTCTCCATGGAGACTTCTTTTTGCCAGGGACCACTTTCACCTTAGTGGGTGCAATGGCATCAATAATATTTGTAATTTTCACATTGAAATTATCGACCAGCTCATTTACTGAGACCCAGGGGAGAGTGGGCGTGGAGGAGAAAGCCTGAATAAATGTTCCACAGGTGTTTTCTGTTATGTCCCGTTTTGTGATTACTTTTCTTTGAACATTAGTCTGCACAGAGATAGAACTCTCAAAGAAAACACAGGAATTATCAGAGAGGGCAGCATCAATCACAACAACCTTAGAAATGCTAACACCCTTGGACATGACTAAGTCCAGAGTGTGACCTTTGTTGTGTGTGGGCTCCGTCACATGCTGATTCAGTCCATAGTTATCAATGACACAATACAGTTCTTTAGTCCCCTTGTCATGGAGTTTGTCAACATGAATGTTAAAATCACCAACAATAACTACACAGTCAAAGTCAATACAGATTGTAGACAGTAGTTCAGAAAATTCGTCAAAAAGGCTGCACAGTATTTAGGTGGCCTGTAGACAATTAGGAACATAACTCGGGAAGAAGAGTTCAACTTAACAGCCACATATTCAAAGGAGGCAAAGTTTCCATAAGATATCTGCTTGCATTGGAGGGAATCATTAAACAGAACAGCCACTCCTCCTCCTTTCTTATGCACTCTGGCCTCACTTATAAAACTGAAGTTGGGAGGAGTTGATTCAATAAGAACAGCAGCACTGTTGTTTTGATCTAACCAGGTTTCAGTTAAGAACAAACAATCAAGATCGTGCCTGATAATAAAATCATTGATTAAAAATGTTTTTCCTGCCAAAGACCTGACATTTAATAAAGCTAGGTTTAGTGTGTTAAAATCATTATCTGCTGGCTGTGGCTGATGAGGAATGGGTGCTAAATTCGA
Organism: Malacoraja senta; assembly: GCA_038087875.1. NCBI lineage: Eukaryota > Metazoa > Chordata > Chondrichthyes > Rajiformes > Rajidae > Malacoraja > Malacoraja senta. Next base: position 1,519,882 of record CM075986.1, on the reverse strand, counting down.
TAAATTAGCAGAATGAGTTGAGTGCGTCTTGTTTTGCCTTTTTCGTTTACTTATTAAGACTGGAACTGAGCAAGCTACCAGCGTGTTGGGCCCCGACTTATCCTGGAAAAAGTCATGAGTGCAATCTGTCCTGTAGCCTGAGCCCAGCACATATCAGTTAGAGCTTGCTGTATTTTGTACACAAGTAACGGAATGTGCTGTACTGTTATCAGGCTGTGGAGACAGAGGATGATTCTGCCCTCGTTGCAGAGGTGGGGGTGGTGCACGTCGTTCCTTTGGCGATTTTGCCAGAACTCGATGAGGACTTAGAGCCAATGGTGGGAGAGGGGGCAGTGGGGCATTTGAGAGGCGGAACCTGGGAGTAGGGCGGGGTGTGAATTTGGTTCCAGCAATGACCAGCTGTTTCATATGGTCAGTGAACTCCAAGAGAGGGGAAGAGGGGGAAAGGGTGGGTATAGAGAAGGGTGACCTGGATGGGGTTTGGGGAGGGGAGGGAGGTGAATTTGTTGGTAAGGTGGGAGGTGGGGACTCTTCCTCTCTGCGCTGATATCTGTCATGGCCAAAGCTCTCTTCAGGCGGGGGCTGAACTGATCACTCTAGGTACGTCAGAAGCCTGTTCTGAGCTAACATTATTTCAAAGACGTTTCCTTAATTATGGCCTGATAACGGCGAAAAAACGAATATTTAAATTTTGGAAACACGCATCAGTCCCTACTGTTAAGATGTGGATTACAAACATATCCGAGACATTACATTTGGAAAATATTAGGCTTGTCTTGGCAGAAAAAACAGATCAATTTTTCAAGACATGGACACCCTTCACCAAATTCTTACAAGGATAGTGTGGCGCAACACAACTTTGGATTTAAATCCAACTATGGGTTGGGTGACGTGGGTGGGGGGGGGGGACGAGAGGCAGGTTTTTTCTTTTTTCTTTTTTCTTTTCTTTCTTTTTTTCTCCTTTCTTTTGTTTTTCCTTCTCCTCTCTTACATCTTTATTTACTCTTTGGCTACACTACTTTGGTAGGCTAGGGGTCCTATCTTTGCACCTTTCACTTTGTCTCTTTCTTGTTCTCTCTCTTTTCTATTCCCTTATTTTCAAGTTTAAATGTTAAAATTGAAGCTGTACAATAACTGTATAATTTTATATGCCGATTGTTTTATTCTTGTACAATTGCTTCTAATAAAAATAATAATTTAAAAAATGTCAAAAAACCTGTCCTCTGGTTTTTAATTAACTTACTCTGAGCATGAGACTTTGCATGTTTACCTGATCTATTCCTCTCGTGATCTTATACACCTTTACAAGACCACCCCTCATGCCTCTGCACTCCAAGGAATAAAGTCCCAGCCTACTCAACCTCTTCCTATAGCTTAGACCGTCTAGTCCCAGCAACATCCTTCTAAATCTTCTCTGCACCCTTTGCAGCTTAACAATATCTTTCCTCTAACATGGTGTCCAAAACTGAACACAACCCTCAAAATGTAGCCTCACCAATCCCCTGTGCAACCGTAACATAACCTCCAACTTCTATACTCAACGTTCTGAATGTTGAAGGCCATTGTGCGTAAAGCCCTCTTGACATCCTATCTATCTGTGGCACCACTTTCAAGTAAAAGTTTCAAATCTCTTGCCCCTTTGGCAGGTCAAATATCCTTCAGCTGGTGATTCCCATGAGTTTACCAGCAATTTCTTTTCAGCAAATTCAAAACATTCTTGAAATAAATCTGGGAAGTATTCATCAAGGTTTGATGAACTACTGGTGGGTCTGTCAATGTGTTCCAGAATGAATTCTTCCACCCTCTGGTGTGATGCAAATCATCAAAACTGTGCACACTTTTATGTGGTGTTTGATGTCCTCTGTTGTGCTTAAAACTCACCCACAATCCTATGAATCCCAGTGTCAATCTGCCATATATGAAAAGCCATATATGAATATATATATATATATATATATATAGTCCAACTTTTATGGTATTAAACAGGAGCTTGCAAAATTTGGTTGAAGGATGTTGTTTATGGGCAAGGGAATGTCCGGAAAGTGGGATGCTTTTATAAGTGTGATAGTGAGAGTTCAAGATATGAATGTTCCTGTTTAGGTGAAAAAGGGCAGGCAGGAGTAAATTGGATAATGAGAAAAATTGAGGCTCCGGTCAGGAAAAAGGAAGTATGGGTCAGGTTTAGGAAGCTGGGATGAAAGTGTATTCTTTGTGGGACTTAAGGGATTGGAGCATGTGTAGGAAGGAAATAAGGAGGATGAAAAGGGAGGGCATGAGACAGCTCTGGCAGATAAGATTAAGGCCAATACAAAGAGGTTTTATATATTAAGGGAAAAAAAGTTAACTAGAGAGAAAATAGTTTTGTCTGCGTGATGGGCAAGGTTGTCAATGCATATTTCTCCAGTTTTACCGCAGAGAAAGGCATTGAGGCGAAGGAAATTGCGAAAGCTAACTAGAAAATCTTGAGGACAGTCCATATTACAATGGAGGAGGTGCTGAATGGCCTAAGATGTGATGAAGGTAGATAAATCTGCTGGGATTGATCAGATATATCCAAGAACACTGTGGGAAAACAGAGAGGAAATTGCTGAGATACATAAATCATTGTTAGACATGGGTGAGGCACCAAAAGAATGGAGGGTAGCTAGTGTGGTGCCTCTTTTTAAAGAAGGGCTGCAAAGAAAAACCTTGGAACCATAGAACATAAGCCTACTAACTGTGCCTCACAAATTAAATTGAGTTTTTAAAGAAGTAATGAAGAAGGTTGTTCAGGGCAGGGTTGTAAATGTAGTCTATATGGACTATAGACCTTTGATAAGATTCCATGTGGTAAACTGCCCTGGTAAGTTAGATTGCATGGGATCGAGGGAGTGGCAGCTAAATGTATACTGAATTGACTTTAAGGTAGAAAGCAAAGGGTGATGGTGGAATGTTGTTTTTTTTTGTAATGGAGGCCTATGATTCATGGTGTGCTTTAGAGATCAGCGCTGGACCCATTGATGTCTGTTATCCATGTCAATGATTTAGATGTGAATGTACAAGGCATTGTTATAAGTTTGCAGATGATGCTAAAATAGATCATATCGTACACAGTGAGGAAGGTTATCAAGAATTACAGCAAGATTTTGAACAATTGGGCAAGTGGGCTGAGGAATGACACATGGAGTTTAACTCAGATAAGTGTGCATTTTTGGAAGTCAAACCAGGGCAGGACATTTACTGTGAAAGTTGGGGTCCTGGGGAATGTTATAGAGCAGAAGGATCTAGGAGTACAAATACATAGTGGAAAGTAGCACTGTAGGTAGATAGGATGCGAAGAAGGCTTTTGGCACGCTGGCCATCATCTTGTACATTATGTACAAGATGTTGGTGAGCCTTCATGGTAAGAATCAGAGGGTAGTAAACTTGGAGTATTGTGTTCAGTTTTGGACACCCTCCTATAGGAAAGATGCCATTAAGCTGGAAAGAGTGCAGAGAAGATTTACGAGGATGTTGCCAAGACTTGGGAGCCTGGGCTGTAGGGAAAGGTTGGGCAGGCTAAGTGTTAAACTGAACTCAACTAAACAGATACGTCCTAATACGGGATGTTTCTATAACTGACCATTAACAGCAAATGATCTTTGAATATGATGACTGTAAATAGACATATCTGGAAGGTTAAAAAAGAAGAACGGACTAAATGGAGCCTTGCTTCAATTTAGGGTTAAAATTTGAGTAGCTGTCCCTCAATTAAAGGTGTTCTGACGACATGAAATTTGGTGATAGATGAGAAATAAATGCTCTGTGCAAAATCAATTTGGGTTATAAAAATGTTAAGTTAAAGTAGAAAATATCCTCCTGTCCATGTACTGTTACTGCTAATTGCTGTTAGTGATGTAACAAAGTGTGTGTTATTTTTCTTCCCACATCCATATCGTAGATCACGCCAGCCATCTTTTGCTGACAGAACCAATGTATTTAATGAATAAATTGCTACCTTTGGTAACATTAGAGATTCCATTTGTAGTTCTTGCAGCGATTGTAGAAGCGTTTTGTCACAAAATCTGAGAGAGGGCAAGATAGAGGGCATTAGCTTGACAGTTTATTAGATGAGGATGGTTCAGGTTATCTCTCTCACTATCATTTTACCTGCTCAGAAATGCTTTGGGCTATCAGTCTACAAATCACTTGTGTAGCAAATGTATCACTGCAGATATGATCTGTTCTATTAAATGCATCAGCAAATACAAGGTGTCCTTCAAATCACAGAAGGTGGCTGAAAGAACACACCCTCCATTAATACAAATGTAAATCGAGTGTCTGTGCAATCTTTCAGGAAAAATCAAAAGATTCAGTGGAAACCTTATCTTCATAATGGTAAAAGACAACCTGATGAGGGGAACCGAGACGGTGATGTTCGCGGGGAAGGTTAATCCATCTAAATGCAGCAAAGTAGTTTGCCACAGAGCAGTGTCATCTATTCTGTCCTACACAGAGACAATAAATAAACAAAGACAAGCCCAAAGATCAATGTTTGTGTATTCCCATAGGACTCTCACACACTTTGTGGAATTTCTGTGCACTGAATTTCAATTTGTTAGTCTCCTTGAATCAATTTATGAGCAAGTTTTCCTGGTCCTCCAGCAACCCGCTCCTTATACTAAAATATATTTTATGACAACCTGCTAAACAGTTTGGCCCATCATTCATAACATCTGACAAGACACAAGGTTGCAGATCTGATTAGATGTGCTGCTGACTTTTGTAAATTGAAAATGTGAATCAGGATATTACAATTATTTGCAGCACAATTAATTCTTGCATTTTCTTTCATTGTTGCAATAAGCTCATCGCTCCTTGTAGTGCTTCACCGGAAGCTGGACAGACACACTGGCTCAAAAAAAGGTTAACGGGCAGCACAGTGGGGCAGTGGTAGAGTTGCTGCCTTTACAGCTCCAGAGACCCAGGTTCGATCCTGACTATGGGTGCTGTCTGTACGGAGTTTGTCTGTACGGAATCTGTCCATGTGACTGCGTGGGTTTTCTTCGAGATCTTCAGTTTCCTCCCACATTCCAAAGACGTACAGGTTTGTTGGTTAATTGGCTTGGTATGAATATAAATTTGTCCCTAGTGTGTAGGATAGTGTTAATGTGCATGGATTGCTGGTCAGTGTGGACTCGGTGGGCCGAAGGGCCTGTTTCTGCCCTGTATCACTAAATTAAACTAAACTAATTTAAAAATAATTAACAAAATTAAAATCTTTACTAGGTTAAAATTTAAAATAATGTATAAATGAGGGGATTATATACATTAGATTTTTAAAGGGAATTTTTAACTAGTTTGCCAACAACCTAATGTATAACAACCCAATGTATTGGGTTGTTGGCAGACCAATTTCCCTCATGGGATAAATAAAGTTCTATCGTATCGTATCTTATCGTATCATATTGTATTCTCAAAGGATTTATATCTTAACCTGCTGGTCTGACCCCATTGAGAGGATCATTGGTATAAAATGGGTAAATCTATACTTTATCGTAGTCAATTCAAGCTGCATTGATGGGCAACTTGTTATGGTTTCCCTAAAAGAAGCCCGAAAAGGTAGCGAGTTACATTTATTTATTCTTTCCATTAAGGTGATACAAAGTGTGGAACACAAAATGCTGGAGTAACTCAGCAGGTCCAGCAGCATCTCTGGAGAATGGATAGGTGACCTTACTAGCTGAGACCCTTCTTCAGGCCTCGAAAGGCAGTTTAGGCCTGCCCGCTCCCTGGTTATATTAATTGAGCAATGTGAGCAAGGAATGTGAGCTCAGATAATGGAAGATGGATTAGAACGCGGAGATCTTCCAAATCGTTGTGTTTGATTGGGAAAGAACATGGAAATATTCAGTAATGCATAGGCATTTCAGATCATAATGATCTTATTTCTAAAGTTGCATGTAAAGCTGTGAACCTTAACATGTTCCATATTAATGGAAGAACCAGGTGAAAGATCTGAAGACGGGTCTTGACCCGAAACGTCACCCATTCCTTCTTGCCCCATCTATGGTAGAATCTGCAGGAGATGCTGCCTGTCCTGCTGAGTTTCTCCAGCATTTTGTGTCTATCTTCAGGTGAAAGAAGGGTTAGATAAACTGGAACAAAATAGAATTCTAATGAAGACAAGCCAGAATCACTGACTAACAACCATTATAGTAGGGTCTAAAGTGGACACTGATCCTGGGTGTTGACAACAAACCATAGCCATTATCTCATCAAGGACTGGAAGTGAAAGAGAAGCCATTGATAATGAACAAGGCAAAAGAGAGGAGAACAATACTTCCTCAAGTGTAGCGTTCATGACAGAGAAGTGACAGTGATAACTTAACCGACAAATAAATGAAAACCTAAAAATGCTACAGATGACAGGAATCTAACATGAAAAGGAATTGCAGGAAACACTCAGCAGGTCATGCTGTCTATGTGGCAGGAAACATTGAGCAGAACAGGTTGTATCTGTGGAAAGGGAAACATAGTTAACTTTTTGTCAATTCTTATGGTGCTTAATTGACCACGCAAACATAAATTAAAAAGAAGGAAATATGTGTTGTTACAAATGGCGGTTTAACTTGGCTGAATGAAGGTGAAAATAGATTGCAACTAATCAAAGTGAAAGTAGATGCAACTTTTTTAAGTAATGTTCAAAAGTTCAAGAGAGTTTAATTGCCATTTGCACCAGGACTGGAACAATTAAATTTCTATTTGCTGCTGCTTTATAGGGACTGGTGCAATGGTAACCTTACCGTGTCAGAGACCTGAGTTCGATCCTGACCATGGGTGCTGTCTTTATGGAGTTTGTACGTTCTCCCCGTGACCCGTGTGGGTTTTTCCAGGTTCTCCGGTTTCCTCCCACACTCCAAAGGCGTATAGGTGTGCAGGCTAATTGGCTTGGTATAATTGTAAATTGTCCCTAGTGTGTGTAAGATAGTGTTTGTGTGCGGAGATCACTGGTCGGCGCCAACTTAGCCTGTTTCCACACTGTATCTTCTTATAAAACATCCATATGCTTCCTTTTTCTTTATGACCAAATTTACAGATAACAGTTTTTAGTTTTTAGTTTTGTTCAGTCATGAAACAATATAGTGCATGCTGCAGCAGAGGGATCAGTAAGAATTGTCAGAGGATTGCTGAAGAAATAAATATTTCAAGAGTACTTCACTTCAATGTGGCATTGATTGGCAATGTCTTTAGTAAACCATAACAAAGCCACATTCCTCAACAGGTTATGTTCCTCCTGAGTTACCTAATCATGGAAGACTCTGAACATGACTGGGGTCAGATTAACTAAATCTTCGATAGAGGGTAGTGGATGTATGGAATGAGCTGCCAGAGGAGGTAGTTGAGGCAGGTACTATAAAACATTTAAAAAACAGTTGGATGGGTTAATGGATAGGAATGGTTTAGAGTCATTTGGATCATACACGGGCAGGTGGGACTAGTGGAGAATGGGCATCTTGGTCGGCAGGGGCCATTTGGGCCGAATGGCGTGTTTCTGTGCTGTATGACTCTAAGAGTGGAAGAGAAGTAGTTACGGCAGAAATGAGATTCAGACTCAGAAATTAAATTAAAACATTTGAATTCATATGTTTATTTGATTTAACAAATCTGATATTTAGAAATTGGACCTTGGAGTACAGTTACTGAAGCCAATTAACCTGCAAACCTGCACATTTTTGTAGTATAGGAGGAAACTGGAGCACCTAGAAGAAACCCATGTGCTCACAGGGAGAATGTGCAAACTCTGTACAGACAGCACCCGTAATTAGGAATGAACCCGGGTGCTCCGTTTTCTTCTATACTACAAAAATTCTACAGTTGAAAAATGTGGTAGAAAGGCACATTTTGTGAAAATAAAAGACAAAATGAAGTTGTTTATATGTAAATCCCTTAATTCCTGCTGGAGCGTTCAAATGAATATTGAAAAGTTAGTGATCGAGAGTGCACTCCTAAAGTTAATCCTGTGGGGAGACAAAGAACAGACACAAGATTCTTTGTTTTCAAATACCTTCCACATGACAAGAAGCGGATGCAACACCAATAATACAGGCTCGTTTGAGAAGATCAAAGAGATTCTGCACGGTGGTGCAGCGGTAATGATGCTGCCTTACTACGCCAGCGACCCGCGTTCATTCCTGACTACGGGTGCTGTCTGTACAGAGTTTGCACATTCTCCCTGTGAGCACGTGAGTTTCCGCCAGGTGTTCCAGATTCCTCCTATACTACAAAAATGTACAGGTTTGTAGATTAATTGGCTTTGGTAAAATTTGTAAATTGTCCCTAGTGTGTAGGGTAGTGCTAGTGTATGGGGTGATCACAAGTCGGCGTGGACTCAGTGGCCCAAAGGGCATATTTCCGAGCTGTATCTCTAATGTCTAAAGTCTAAAGTCTAAAGATGTTCAGTGTTTTAGTTTTAGAGATGTAGCACGGAAACAGGCCCTTCGGCCCACCGAGTCCATGCCGACCAGCAATCCCCGATTCAGTTATCCCGTGGAAAGGTTAAATCATGCATGACTCAGTTTCTTTACAAAGCAAGAAAAGCAGTACATTGTATGTAAGATGTATGTATATGTTTGGATATACCGTGGAACGACTAGAAAACAGATGTTTAGAAACTGAGACACTAAGGAACTGCAAATGTTGCCATTTAGTGCAGAACACAAAGTGTTGGAGTAATTCAGCGAGTCAGGCAACATCTCTGTGGGACATAAGTGGATCTCAACCTGAAACGCCACCTATTCCTTTTCTCCAGAGCTGCTGCCTGACCCACTGAGTTACTCCAGCATCTTGTGTCTATTTTAGATATGTGACTTTTCAAGTTGGGTGCCTTCATCAGCAGTAGGGAGGAGAAAGATGGAAAAGAAGTGAGGGTGATACAAAGCCTGGCAGGTGGTAGGTGGATACAGGTGAGGGGGTTTTAATTGGCATTTACAGTGCATTCAGAAAGTATTCAGACCCCTTCACCTTTTCCACATTTTGTTACGTTACAGCCTTATTTTAAAATGGATTAAATTATTTTTTATTTATCATCAATCTAGACACAATACTCCAGAATGAAGAAGCGAAAACGGGCGTTTAGAAATGTTTGCAAAGTAATTAAAAAGAAATAACTGAAATATCACATTTACATAAGTATTCAGACCCTTTGCTATGACACTCAAAATTGAGCTTATGTTCATCCTGTTTCCACTGCTTATCCTTAAGATGTTTCAACAACTTGCAAAGAATTTCTAAACATCTGTTTTCGCTTCTTCATTCTGGGGTATTGTGTGTAGATTGATGATTTAAAAAAATGAATTTAATCCATTTTAAAATAAGGCTATAACGTAACAAAATGTGGAAAAAGTGAAGGGGTCTGAATACTTTCTGAATGCACTGTAGGTGGACAAAGGCTATTATTTTTAGAAATAATGGAATCAAAGGACATGGCATCAATACACAAAAGTGATGCTGAGGTAGAAGATGAACCATGATCTCTATGAAATGCAGATATATTACACTGGAATTGCCATTATTTCTTCATGGGTAATGTCGAGGTGCTTTCAATGATAAACTACATTTCTGTTGGCATAGAAGCTGCAAAATCTCTTCAGAAATTAAGCTGTTATCAGGCAACTGAATGGTCCTCTCACCAGCTAGAATGCAGTCCTGATCTATCTACCTCATTGGAGACCTTTGAACTATCTTTAATTTGACTTTATCAGACTTTATCTTGCAATAAATGTTGCACCCTTTATCCTTTATCTGTACGCTGAGGACGACTTGATTATAATTATGTTTAGTCTTTTCTTTGACTGGATAGCATGCATCAAAAGCTTTTCTCTGTACCTTGGTACACGTGACAATAATAAACTAAACTAAAACTAAGGAGAACTATTCTTCATATAAAGCTTTAAGGTACACTGTTATCCAGTAGAATTATAATGAAACTTTGTGTTAACATGGTCAGCGGAGTAAATTTACAAGTGACTACCTTCATGCTGAATTTGGCCAAATCAGAATCGTACCAAGAGTCCATTGATGAAGTAGCTTAAAACCACTCTGTATTCCAGATTGCCATACCTAGATATAGAAGATCTGGAATTAAAATTCCTTTCATTAATCTGGAAATGAAAGAACGAGACTCAACAGGATGTCTTTCCGACCCCATCAATAAAAAACAAGGACAATGTACTTCTGGCTGAATAAATCGCACTATAACTCAACCCCTCAAATAGAGTGTTGAGAAAACCTAAGACATTTGAGACATTTGCCGTACAACATTCCATATTCTATTGTACACAGAAAATGTTCCCCATTCTTTACATAATGGGAAAGCAGCATTTACAGAGTCACAACCTCAGATTCGCAAATGTACTGCTTTTGAGTGCTCTTCCGCCAGACTGCTGTAAGCATGTCCACAGTATGCCCAGACAATCCTCTTTTTAAAAACCTGCAAATTAACAGATCCATACAGGCATATAACAGATATTACTCTCCAATGATCAGATACACCAGTAAACCCCTTCTTTTGGGAACCTTTATCAGAAACTGTGTCATTAATTCCAATATCAAAGGGAACCATGGCTGCGTAGACCAGTCCGGTACCCCAGAGGCAGCATCCTGCTTCATTTTAAGTAGACACCGGTTTATGAGACAGAATGATGGAAAATGCATATAAAAACATACCACCCTAATGTAGCGAGAAAACATCAATCGCTATTGTCTCCCGATGTAGTTCCCATAACACATATCTCTGTAACTGGTGATTGAGTCTGGATGGAAACAAGTCATATCTGGCTTCCCAAATATGACTACTATATCATTAAAATCTTAAGGTTCAACATCCATTCTTTGTTATCATGGAAATTCCCGTAACCTGGTGTCTGCTACGATATTGAATCTACCTGGTAGATAAATAGCTGAAACCAAATATTTGTCGACGCACCAAGTCCAATTTGATTAGCCAATTTGTCACATGACACCAACTTAATTCCACCCATACAATTAATACATGCCATTGCTGTAGTATTGTTAATTTGAAGCTGAACATGCAGATTAGTTGTATTAACAACAAGCTTGGAGCTCATAAGCCTTCCAATAGCTGTAAAACATCGATTCTCCATGTCTGCAAAATAATGCCTCTTCCATGCATCTTAGTGCCTTTTCTTTTTGCCGTCTGTAGCTGCTGGTAGTACAATGGCCCATATTGTATTGCTGGAAATAACACTAATTTTCCTAGCAAGCTGGCCACCTGCCTTAATTGAAGATTGTTGTTTTTTCAACAGCTTAATGCAACCATCAATCAGCTCTACCCTTTAATTGTTGTAAGTGGAGTTAACCTTAATTTCTAACTGGATGAATTAAACCCAAAACTTTCAAAAGTGGATTGAACAATTGAGAGAGATAACTCACTAATTCTCTTGTTCGTCCTAATTAGGACATCATCCAGGCAAGCCATCAACATCTGTCCTTGGACTCTAATTAGCCCCAAAATTGGTTTTACCAATTTAGTGAAATTCTAGGAACTGAAGTTAACCCATTAGACAGAACTTTGAATTGCCATAATTGTTCATTCAGATAAATTTCAAATATTTTTATCTTACAAATGAACAGACACATACATCTTTCACATCTATAGGTGCCATATAACATCTTTTGAAATAAGTTGTTTGGCAGTCTCAAAGTCTCCATTTTGAAGTGTCTATACTTTACAAAATTTTAAAGACTTGTCAGATCTAAAATACTCCTCACCTATTTAGGTCGAGAAAATTTAAACACAATTTGGTGGTTTTGATAAACCAACCTTTCAATTACTTGTTTATAGACAAGTTTTCAAATTCAGCTTGAACCTCCATCACTTCTTTTTTTTTTTTTTTTTCACTATCAAAAAAAAAAAAAAGAACCTCCATCACTTCTTTTTGTGAAATTGGAGTGTTCTGCTCGGAACATGCTGGGAATCACTATTTGGATCGAATCAATTCGAAACCTTTGAATAACACTCAGAATAATAAACCTGAAGTAATTTGCTTCCAATATTTGGCTGTTTTTGCCTTAATATGTTTCCATGAGAACCAGGTCCACCTACCTCCTTTGTCACCTGAGTGACCTGTGGTCCCTGGCTCCTGGCAGGAAAAACCCACGCTTTTTCGTGTTCCTGCTGCAGGACACCAACTGCGCCCCTGCTTCAATGGTCGACTTGTTCCTGGTGTAGGCCCAGGATTTTGTATGATGTCTGAAAGGATACCTCCTCTTCACAGACTTCCCGACCATTGATGTTTTGATCAACCTTGCTGTTTTAGCCTCATCATCCAACTCTTTCCCACGTTTCATGAGTTTTTTTCTCTGAAGAGTAAGTTGAATAGTCATTGCTGGGCTTTACAGAGTTGCTGCAACTTGGGGTTAATGGTGGGCCAAATGGCATACTTCCTGAAACAATTCATCTCGAAGTGGGCACTACATAGCAACCCTAGTGCCACTTGATGCATCTCCATCGCTGGCCTCCATCCATTGTTTTTGCAAAATTGCAGTTGTTCCTCAACCCAGCAGCTTCAATATTCTCTGCAGTTTACTTTTCTTAGGCTCACATGCCCTCGCCCATCTGACCCCTTATATCTTGGTTCACTGCTAGTACTTTCATCAATTCCTTGGGGTCTCGTGCTTTTTTGGCATTTTCATCCATCATAAGCTACTGGAGCTGATGAAAGACACAATAGTTGATCGTAGAGGCCACTTCCTTTCCCAGTGGCTCTCCTGACTCTGACGGGGCAGCGAATCATACTGCCAGGAGTAAAACAGCTGCGGTCTTCGCTTGTATCGGCCTCACCGTCAGACTCAGGGTCAGAACTCTCACAGAGCAGCGAATCATACTGCCAGAAATAGAACATCTATCTGGCAGCTGCCGTCTTCGCTTGTATCGGAAACTCTGCTGACCCTGTGCACGCGCCTCATCAATGAGGGTGCTCTCAAACTGCCCTTTGCTAGGTGCTGCTAACCTGGCTTCTGGAGCCTGGCTTTGGCTACACTCTTCCCTGAGTGTGCTTTTCTCCAGTAACCTGTGTAACAGGCTTTCCATCTGAGAAATCCGCTCAAAAGCAGCCTCCAGCCCTGGAGTCGCATCCTCCTGATCGGACTCCTCCTCTGTGGGCCTGATGGACTTGAATTTAGCCTTGCGCCCCACTGGCGCTGACTGTGTTCTTTTAAGACCCAAGTCCACAGTCGCTACGCTCCCAGCCGGCGACTGTACAGGGGTCTAAGGCAGGCTGTTCGCCAACCGCAATCTTGCGACTTTCCACCGGCTTTGCCACTGGCCTCTTCCCCTTGCCCGTTTTTTCCATGGCGCCTGTGGAAAAAATCCCCACAGACCCACAGCAAACGGACCCGGAAACTATTGAAAAAGTTTTTACTTACCTTGTAGTTCACAACTACATTTCTGCTAGAGGAGCGCTGCTCCTCACATCCGTTCGCGCCAATGCATCTGACGTAATGACGCACAGGCGCCCTCACGTGACTCCGAAGTAAAATCAATGTTGAAAATTACTTGAAATATAATTAACTGGTTTGTTTATCTTTCACCACCACTGTACAACTATTTAATTCCACTGGACCTGAAACAGCAAAAGAAGTATTCCAAATTTATGAAATGGACGTAGAATGAACAATACTCCTGCAGAGAGTTAGAAAATATTAAATAAGATTAATCACTTAGGCATTCAACTGCATTCTTCCTAAATGCCATCACAAATGAAAGGATAGTGACAAGAATCAAGAATATCTGATCTTGTCATTTTCCATCCCACAAAAGACAGAACTAAATTATTTCAAGATCTATAATATTCATTTCAAACTACCTGCCATCAAAAGGCAGAATGATAAGGTCATTGAGGAATGCTTAATTTCCTTACTTAATGTCAAATCTGCGATGATACAATATAGATAACATCTATAGAAGTAAAATTCTTTACTTCCATCTGGAAAGATACAATACTATCAAACTTGTGAAATTGCAGCTTTATGGGATTAAAAAAATGAAATCAAAGACACACCATCTATAAATCCTTATATTACAACTGGATTTGAAAGCATCAAGGGAACAGTAGCAGATATCTGGAGTTGAGTTTAACTTACCTTTCCCTTGCGGTTCAACTGTCCATTAAAACAACACTCCATCCATCTGCATTAAAATAATAGAACCAAAGAATCTGCTGCTACATTTCTATCAGTGAATAGTTTTGCTCTCATTCTTCCTTTCCTTCTTGGAAAATCACTTGAGATAGACTATGACTTGCTTCCACTGTGGTTTCGTAGATTCTGAAGTGAAGGATGAAGCCAGCGTGGGTCCTGCAGATTCTACCATAGACGGGACAAGAAGTGACTGCTGTAGTGGGAGTGGAGGGTGGATAGTTGATACCAGTTATGCTGAGCTTCTGTGTATCCTCGGGACTAGGTGCTCAGTGACATCCCCTGTGATCCTCCTCTGCTTCGCATGGTCAACAATTCCCCAGCATCAGCGGTGTTGCAGCATTTTTTTAATTTTCTATGCTTTTGAAACATACTTTCCAGTACTCTCCTGGTGATCTCTTCCTGCAACTGAGCTTGGAATAGTGTGCCTGTTTCTGGAGTCTGGTTTAAGGCACACAAAAGACGTGACATATCCAATATAACCAACTGAGTCTCAGGAGGGCTTCCATTTTGGCCCACAAAAGGATGCTGATGTTAGTTCTCCTGCCCTAGGAGTGGATTTGGAGGATTTTAAAAACTCATCTGTACTTTTTCAATCCCTTGAGGTGTATGCTGTGTGTAGACAAAATCTTTAAAAAAAAAAAAAAAAATTTTTTTAATTTATTAGAAGTACATTACATTACAACCATATACATTAGTACTCGTCACTTATATCTTCTTACAATTAATGTACTCCATTTGTTTTTTACACTAGAAAAGGGAAAGGATGAGATTGAGAGAAAGAAGAAAGTGAAGGAAAAAGTGAGTGTAGAAAATGTGACAACAAGAAAGAACGAAGACCCTATAAGAACAAAATTAAAAACAAAAGAAAAAGAGTTAAGAAATAGACCCTAGAAAAGAAGGAGAAAGAGAAGGAGGGAAAAGAGAAAAAAACAAATAGTTTTATGAGCATTACGCAAATGGGACATACCAACTCTCCAACTTTCATCCCCCCTTACCTGACCTCATTTTTTTTTTTTTTAAGTACCTTTGCACCCTATTTTTGTAATAATTCTATAAATACAGACCACGTCAGGTGGAAGTGATCTGGTTTACCTGCCAGGAGGAGTCTTATCTCTTCTAGGTGTAATGTTTCGAACATATTTGAAATCCACATGTTTATAGTTGGTATTGGAGCCTTCTTCCAAAATTTTAGGATTGGCTTTTTTCCAGTTATTAACCCGTAGTCTATTAGTTTCTTTTGAAACACATTTAGTTCTGGACCATCTTCCGTTATTCCGAAGATAATCCATTCTGCTTTGGGTATCAGTTTTATATTAAATAATTTTGTAAAGATTTCGAAAATTTCAATCCAAAATTTTTGAATTTTTGTACAGAAAACAAATGAGTGCGCTATAGTAGCTTCTTGGGATTGACATTTACCACAAATGGATGATACATTTGGGAAAATTTTATGGATTTTAGTTTTGGAATAATATAATCTATGTAAAATTTTAAATTCTATTAAAGTGTGTCTTACATTAATCGAACATTTATGCACGTTTAACAAGTGTTCATTCCACCTTTCCTTTGAAATTTTAATAGCTAACTCTTGTTCCCAGTCTCTTCTGATACCCTCCGTAGATGGTATTTCTACATTTAAGATAATATTATACAAATATGATATTAAGTTTGCTGATTCAGCTTTTATCTGCATTGCATCATCCAATACATCTGCTGGGCTATTATAATGATCTTTTGTATATTTTTTCAAATAGTCGCATATTTGAAAATATTTAAAATATTGATTATTTCCGAGTTTATATTTTATTTGTAATTGTTGAAATGAAAGTAATTTTCCAGTTTCATATAAGTCACCGAACGTTTTAATTCCTAGTCTATCCCAATGTGTGAAAGATTTATCTATAGTAGAGGAATTAAACGAAGGGTTATTAACTATGGGAGATAAAAGTGATAAATTTCTTAATTTTAAATTTTGTTTTATTTGTTTCCAAATTCGGATTGTGCTATGTATAATTGGGTTCTTATTATAATATATATTATTCAGTTTCATTGGTGAGAGGAGGATCGCTCCAATGTTTCCAGAGGAGCAATCCTCTTTCTCCATTACAATCCAGTCCACTTGCTGGGCAGAGTTATCCATCTGTTGAATCATATTTTTAATATTTACTGACCAATAATAATACATGAAATTAGGTAGTGCTAATCCCCCTAATACTTTAGGTTTATTCAAGTGAGTTTTTTGTATTCTATGTGATTTATAGTCCCATATAAAATTAGTGATATCTGAGTCCAGTTTAAAAAAAAAACTTCTTTGGTAAGTATATAGGAATCGATTGAAATAGGTATAAAATTTGTGGTAGAAAGATCATTTTTATTGCATTTATTCGGCCTATTAAAGACATCGGGAGCGTTTTCCAAAATTTAATTAGTGTGTTTAATTTATTAAGTAGGGGATCAAAATTTGCTTTAAACATATCTTGATATGTTCTAGTAATTTCGATTCCCAAGTATTTAAATTTTTCTGTAGCTATTTTTTTTTTTTTTTTTTTTTTTTTTAATTTTTATTTATTAGAAGTACATTACATTACAACCACATACATTAATACTCGTCATTTGTATCTTCTTACAATTAATGTACTCCCTTTATTTATTTTTTTTACACTAGAAAAGGAAAAGATTGAAAGAAAGAAGAAAGTGAAGGAAAAAGTGAAAGTGTAGAAAAGTGTAGAAAATGTAACAACAAAAAAGGACGAAGACCCTATAAGAGCGAAATTAAAAACAAAAGAAAAAGAGTTAAGAAATAGGCCCCAGGAAAAAAAAGAGAAAGAGAGAGAGGAAAAAAAAAGAAAAAATATATTTTTTTTTGAGCATTACGTAAATAGGACATACCAATTCTTCAACTATCATCCCCCCTTACCTGACCTCAATTTTTTATTTTTTTTAAAGTACTTTTGCACCCTATGTTTGTAATAATTCTATAAATGCAGACCACGTCAGGTGGAAGTGATCTGGTTTACCTGCTAGGAGGAGTCTTATCTCTTCTAGGTGTAATGTTTCAAACATATTTGAAATCCACATATTTATAGTTGGTATTGGAGCCTTCTTCCAAAATTTTAGAATTAGCTTTTTTCCAGTTATTAACCCATAGTCCATTAATTTCTTTTGAAACACATTTAGTTCTGGATCATCTTCCGTTATTCCGAAGATAATCCATTCTGCTTTGGGTATCAGTCTTGTTTTAAATAACTTTGTAAAGATTTCAAAAATTTCATTCCAAAATTTTTGAATTTTTGTACAGAAGACGAATGAGTGCGCTATAGTAGCTTCTTGGGATTGACATTTATCACAAATAGATGATACGTTTGGGAAAATTTTATGAATTTTAGTTTTCGAATAATATAATCTATGTAAAATTTTAAATTGTATTAAAGTGTGTCTTACATTAATCGAGCATTTATGCACGTTTAATAAGTATTCATTCCAACTTTCCTTTGAAATTTTAATAGCTAACTCTTGTTCCCAGTCTCTTCTGATACCCTCCGTAGGTGGTATTTGTACATTTAAAATAATATTATACAAATATGATATTAAGTTTGCTGATTCCGCTTTTATCTGCATTGCCTCGTCCAATACATCTACTGGGTTATTATAATGATCTTTTGTATATTTTTTCAAATAGTCGCATATTTGAAAATATTTAAAATATTGATTATTTCCGAGTTTATATTTTATTTGTAATTGTTGAAATGAAAGTAATTTTCCAGTTTCATACAAGTCACCAAGCGTTTTAATTCCTAGTCTATCCCATTGTGTATAAGCTTTATCTATAATAGAAGGACTAAACGAAGGGTTATTGACTATAGGTAATAAAAGTGATAAATTTCTTAATTTTAAATTTTGTTTTATTTGTTTCCAAATACGGATTGTACTATGAATAATTGGGTTCTTATTATAATTTATGTTATTCAGTTTCATTGGAGAGAGGAGGATCGCTCCAATGTTTCTAGAGGAGCAATCCTCTTTCTCCATTACAATCCAGTCTACTTGCTGGGCGGAGTTATCCATCAGTTGAATCATGTTTTTAATATTTACTGACCAATAATAATACATAAAATTAGGTAGTGCTAAACCCCCCAATACTTTAGGTTTATTCAGATGAGTTTTTTGTATTCTATGTGATTTATAGTCCCATATAAAATTAGTGATATCTGAGTCGAGTTTTTTAAAAAACTTCTTAGGTAAGTATATAGGAATTGATTGAAATAGGTATAAAATTTGTGGTAAAAAGATCATTTTTATTGCGTTTATTCGGCCTATTAAAGACATCAGGAGCGTTTTCCAGAATTTAATTAGTGTATTTAATTTATTAAGTAGGGGGTCAAAATTTGCCCTGAACATACCTTGATATGTTCTGGTAATTTCGATTCCCAAATATTTAAATTTTTCTGTAGCTATTTTAAAAGGGAATTTTAAAAGATGTGTTGAATCTTTCGGTTTTATTGACATAATTTCACTTTTATTCCAATTTATTCTATATCCAGAAAAAGATCCAAAGTCTTCAATTAAATTTAATATATTTGGTATAGTGATTTGAGGTTTTGTTATATACAGTAATATATCATCCGCGTATAAAGATATTTTAGTATATGAGTCTTTAGTATTATATCCATGAATATCAGGGTGTATTCTAATTTTTTCTGCTAGCGGTTCAATAATGAGAGCAAACAGCTGTGGTGATAATGAGCATCCTTGTCTATTTCCCCTTGATAGTTGAAATTTCGAGGATAATATGTTATTAGTTAGTATTCTAGCTGTAGGTTTGTTATATAATAACTTAATCCATAAAATAAAATTCTCTCCCAGTTGAAATTTTTGTAATACTTTATCCATATAATTCCATTCTACTTGATCAAATGTTTTTCAGCATCCAGCGAAATAATTGATAATTCTTGATCTTCAGATTTGTGTGAGTGCATTATGTTGAGTAGACGTCTCATATTATTAGAAGAGTATCTCTTAGGGATAAACCCTGTCTGATATGGGTTTATTAATTTACTAATGTATTTACTTAATCTTCTAGCTAATGTTTTCGCTAATATTTTTTGATCTGTGTTTAACAATGCTATAGCTCTATATGAACCAGGTTCTTCTAAATCTTTATTTTTCTTAGGTATTAATGTAATCGTTGATTCCGCTAATGTATCAGGTAGTATTCGTTTTTTAAAAGCGTATTGGTACATTTTTTGTAATCTTGGTATTAGTTTATCATAAAAGCTTTTATAAAATTCATTAGTAAATCCATCAGGGCCTGGTGTTTTTCCATTCTTTAATGAGTTTATTGTATCTTCTAATTCCTTAATTGAGATTTGTGCACCCAGTTCCTCTTGTTCCTTCAGCTCTAACTTTGGAAGATTACAGGTATCCAAGAACTTTGTGATATTATTGGAATCAATTATCGTTTTAGATGTATACAAATTCTCGTAAAATTGCGCAAATCTTTTATTAATATCCTTCGGTGTTGTTAATAATTCCCCTTTATCTGATTTGATCTTTGGTATAGTATGTTCCTTTTCCCGTTTTTTTAGCTGGCGAGCCAAAAGTTTATGCGGTTTATCCCCAAATTCAAAGTGCTCTTGTTTTGTAATTTGAAAAAGTCTTATAAGTTTGGCAGATAATAATTAATTTAATTTAAATTTTAAAATTATTATTTTATTATGTTTATCTATTGATGGATCTTTAGCATTATCTATATCCATTTGTCTAATAAGTTCTTCTAACTGTCTTTGTTCATTCTTATTCATTTTATTTTGAAAAGCTTGATATGGAATTATAATACCCCTAATGTATGCTTTAAAAGATTCCCATAATACAGTAGACGATATATCTGGAGTGTCATTTATTTGAAAAAAGGCATCCATTTGTTCTTTTAAATATATACTCGCTTGTGGATCTTTTAGGATTTGAGAATTAAATCTCCAAAATGATTTATTCTTAGACATTCCTTCCATTTTTAAAAAGAAAGTTAGTGGAGAATGGTCTGAAATCGAATTTGTATGGTATGTTGGGTTAAAAGTATGAGGGATTAATTTTGTATGAGGAAATAATCTATACGTGAGTATGTTTTGTGTACCATTGAATAAAACGAGTATTCCCTGCCAGTTGGATTAACAATTTTCCAAACATCTGCTATATTAGTATTGTTTATGTAAGTATTGAGAAGTTCACCAGTTTTAGATTTTATATCCCCTCTCTGTTTTTGGCTTGATTTATCTAAATACGGATCTAAAACACAGTTAAAGTCTCCTCCTATTATAACATTTTGATAGTTAGACTCTGCAATTATGTTCAAAATTCTATTTAAAAAATGAGGGTCGTCAAAGTTAGGCGCATATATATTTACCAAGGTAAGTGGAGTATCATGAATTTCTCCATTAACTATTAAGTATCTCCCTTCGATGTCTGTTCTGATATTCTTTGCTTTAAATGGTATACCTTTTCTTATAATGATTGACGTACCTCTAGATTTTGAAGTAAATTAAGAATGGTATGTTTGACCTATCCATTTCGCCCTCAACCTGGCTTGATCCTGAGATTTTAAATGAGTTTCTTGTAAGAAGATAATGTCAGAGTTGTACAGTTTCAGCTGAGCTAGTATCTTACCCCCTTTTAATAGGTTTGTTAATACCTCTTATATTCCAACTACAGAATAAGATTCCTCCTAGGTTCTTTTGTTTAGCATCTTGCATTTTGAATAATTATAGTACCTTTAAATCTTGTGGTGCATCCATATCCCAGGTCTTTAGGTATTGGGGGAACTTTTGAATTTCTAAGTTTTGTTGGTATATCCATTTTACGCTTATCACTAAACACAAAACACAAACATGTGAGTTTATGTGGTAATAAAAATAAAATGAAAAAAGTGAAAATACAGTGTCTGATATAGTCGGCACTGTAGCTAGTGGCCCACCTGTAGGTGGGAAAAAACCTTGTTTCGACTTCCATTGTGATGTTAAACAAATAGCTCCGCTCTCTTGGTTAATCATAACATATTAAAATATTTAAACGGGGCCTCACATTCAGATATATAATACAATTTTACCCTATATATTTCATTATAACATATCATGTATATATCGCAATTTTAGCTACTAATTATTAAACAGATACTTTTGACTTCAATAATAGTCAACTGTTGGTTGAAGGGGTTAACGAGACGTGCCCCTGGACCTAAGCCAGGTGCTCGTTTCTCATCCCCTCCTCCCACTTATAGATAAGGTTTCAATTTATTAAAAATTCATATTAGTATGTTAGTTCATTATTTTTTATTTTTTTATTTTTTTTATTTTTGTTAGTATTCTAATCTAACATGAATAACTTATTAAGTTATTAATAGGATGTTCTTACAATTGGTTTTAATATTATAGTCTATTAACAGATAACTGCTTCTGGTATATACCATTCCCTTCTGTTCAGCTGTTTACTCATTTTGAACAGAAAGTGTCCTTGATTCAAAATTCCATAGATAACAGTCCAGCCATCCCCAGACAAAGCATTACTTGGAATGGTTCAGATCTGCCAAAACCCCCATTTGATATCTATTTTTCAACGATACTTTGGGCATATTTGAACGCATCTTCAGGCTTTGCAAATGACTTTTCAGAACCCTTGAAAGAAATACGCATTTTAGCTGGATAAAAACCCCCGTATCGGATCCCTTCTTTCCCTCTTAAAAGATCCTTAACCTTCTCGAATTTGTTTCTTTTTTGCACAATTTCATACGGGTAGTCCCTGAATATCTTAATAATGTCATTGTCCACCCGCAGCTGCATTCCGTATTTGATTTTGCTCATAACATCTTCCAGTTCTAAAATATCCCGAAATTTCACAATAATATGACGTGGATGAATTTTCCCCGCACCAGATCTCTGTTTAAATCTTGGAACACGATGAGCCACTTCGATTTTCGGTTCTTTGGAAAGATTAAGCAGTTGTTTAAGTAAGCCCATGGCAAACTCACGAACATCCTCCCCCTCGGCTCCCTCTGAGACTCAAAGAATTCTCAAATTCTGGCGTCCAGAGCGAGCTTCCAGGTCCAGGCATTTGTCTGAGACTTTCCCCAGTTGAATCACCATCTGTAGTGATGTTTGTTCATTTTCTTGCTTCATTTGCTCATGTTCTTGCCTCATTTTCGCCATGTCTTCAACCACTCGAGCCGTGTTTTTCTCCAATTCCGTAATTGTGCGCATACTTGCAGCTACTGTTTCAAGCACAGCCGTGAACCTGTCCGTAGTAGTTTCATCCATCTTGTCCATTCTCTCCGATAGTCCATCTTTCACATCATCAATTTGTTTATTTATAATGTCCAGTGAATCAATCACCTTCTGATTACTAGCATCAATAGCCTTCTGATTACCAGCATTTGAATCCTTCATCATCTTTTCCATTTTTTCCATCATATTTTGCATATTTTCCATCAGAGTTTTATTTTCATTCAAAATCTCATCTTTCATATCTTTCATATCATTCACAGATTTCTTCAAGTCATCAAACTCTTTGTCCTTACCAGACTCTGTCTTAGATCTTGTATCCATTTCTGCAGCCACTTCAAAAACTTCAGAGGTAACTTCTCCTTCAAGCTTCTTCTGGTTTCTCAGCAGCTTTTTCACTGATCTCTGAGGGCTCTTGGCTGGAGACAGTTTACTCATTTAATAGGCTTTAAACCACCATTTAAAACATCGCGCTTACTGATGACGTCATCAGCCCGGCGACCAGAAGCTCCAGTAAGGTTTTTAAATCCAGTCCCGATTTATGGACCCGTTTTACACGATAAATCGTGAAATTTTTCGGGAGCGGAGCTAGGTGCACGTCTGTTAGTCCAACATGGCGCCACCGGAAGTCGTGTGTAGACAAAATCTAGGAAACATATAGAAGGGTGGTCAGTTCTCAGTTCTCTGCTCAGTTCTCATTATCGATTAAATGGCAGGTGTAATTTACCAAGTGTAATCGCATCTTTAAATGTCTGCCTCGTGTGTAAATTAATTGCACCAGCATTGAACAGCAACAACACTGATGATGGGGTGGGGAGGGCGGCACAATGGCACAACAGTGGAGCTATTGACTCACAGCACCAGAGACCCAGGTTCGATCCTGACCTCAGGTGCAGTCTGTGCAGAGTTTTCACATTCTACCTGTGACCGTGTGGGTTTTCTCCGGATGCTCTGGTTTACCCCCATATCCCAAAGACCTGCAAGTTTGTACGTTCATTGGCTTCTGTAACTTGTCCCCAGTATGTAGGATAGTGCTACTGTATGGGTGATCACTAGTCTGCACTGACTTGGTGGCCCAAAAGGCCTGTTTCCACACTGTATCTCTAACCTCAACTAAACTAAACTAATTTTACCAAATACTAATATTTTATTTGAGCTATGAATGTGAAGCTCAAAAATATTGTATGTATCATCTTGACACTGGTAATCCTTACCATTTGATTATTGAAAAATAGCAGTGAGACTTCTCTTTGTGCCTATAGAAAATTTTGTCTGGATATACGGTCCAGCGGGAAACTGGACTGGGTGTCCATTGTATGAGGTGTTTCTCACCACTGTGCTGCTTAAGGGCTTCCAGTTTCCTTTGTGGACAGAACTATTTGTGTCTGCTAAAGGTGGAGGCCCAGCATCAGGGTACAGATTGAGGCGTGCAGGGCATTCCAAGTGCTTCACCGCACATTCAGGGTAGTTAAGTAGAGAGATGCACAACAAAGTATGATGATCAGTCATGTGCCACTTATGCTGCCACTTCAGGTCTATTTTTGTGTGCCTCAGCATTTTCCTCAGAGCTGATGTCAAGGAAATTATATCCTGTGGACGCAGGTGACCAGAAATATTTGCCACCTTCAGCATGTACTCAAAATAGTATCACCTCAATTTATCGCCTGCTCTAGTCCTCTTTCACCTGACCACAATTTTGTCCCGCAAATCACCCATTCAAAATCTATTGATATTTAAAGCTCACACATTGTATCACCCAATCAATACTTCTTATTTTGCTGGATTTCATTCTTCTTTTCAACTTCTTATTGTGGTAACGTGTGATGTAAATGCATGGCATTTGTGCACTGCATAATGCTTTGGAAACTATAAGGCAGAGGAGCTTTGGAACCGCTTCTTGTCTCCACGTGATTTATTATGTTCCTGCCAACACATTAAATTTGATTTGGAACCTGCACATACATTATGCTCAGCATTTGAAAGGCGATAGTTCTTTATCAATGCATCTCAGTAAAACTTTCAGCGTTAGTTGAGCTAGAGCGAAGAAACTATTCGTAAAATATTAAGTGTAACAAATATAACCAAAGTTCCAGGGGAGGACACAGGGGAGGACACAGACAAAGAGAAATGTGATAGTGTACGAGAAGCTCAGGTAAGGCCAGAAATGTATTAGACCCTTCTGAGTTTACTGGCAGCAGAAATTGCAGACAAGGTCTCCAAAGAGGTTGTGTGAAAATATTGAATGGGAAGCTTAATCCATCATTTTCAAAGAACAGGGGTGGCACGGCAGTGCAGCGGTAGAGTTGCGGCCTTATGGGCCTGTCCCACTTATGCAACTTTTAAGGCGACTGCAGAAGACTATGCAGTCACCACATGGTCGCCACATGTTCACAGATGGTTGCCGGGGAATCACCTTCAAGGTCGTGAGGAGTTCACGCATTCTGGGAACTAGTCGCGGCCTCATTATAGACGGCGCAAATTTTTTAACATGTTGAAAAATTAGCGCCGACCAGAATAAAGCTGCCATGGAGAGTAGCAAGAATTCTCGTGCCGTAAGTGGGTCGCCAGGATGTCCTAGTGAGTTGCCAAGAGGTCGAAGGTTCTCGTAGGTTCTAGTAGGTTGTAGCCGGTGCTGACCGGTGAATTTCATTGGCTCATTGGGAAAAAAAAGTAAGCAGTAGATTTTGGAACCAAGGATAACCGACCGGTAATGTTAAATGTCCGCCGAGCTTCACAGCCGTGTATCTCTGGCTTCTTAAATGATGTCTCCACTCCTTCTCCCTGCTTCTCCCCCCTCTCGCCCCTCTCCCCCCTCTTTTAAAGGACTTACCATACACTGTCCTTTAGCCGTCATAATTACAGCGTCAACCTTCCTGTTCATCGTGGTGTGTGTCTGTATCACCTTGGATTTGCACCGTGGGAATTTTACTCAGACAGCGCTCCCCCCACTTGCCTGTCCCCCGCCTGCATAACTAGTTGCCTGAAAAATCGCCTAAATGGACTTGCCCATTACAGCGCCATACACCCGCTTTCGATCCTGGCAACAGGTGCTGTCTGTACGGAGTTTTTTTAGGTTCTCCCTGTGACCGTGTGGGTTTTCTCTGGGTGCTCCGGTTACCTCCCATACTCCAAAGATGTACATTGTAGATTAATTGGGTTTGTAAAGAATGTAAAGTGTCACTACTGTAGGATAGTGTTAGTGTACGGGCTGATTGCAGGTTGGCGCGGTCCCGGTGGGCCAAAGTGCCTGTTTCCGCAATGTATGTCTAAACTAAACTGAACTAAAGCAGAGTCCAGGAAAAATGGTTGGTGAACAGGTGACACTGTGGCGCACCTGGTAGAGCTGCTGTCTCACAGCACCAGAGAACTCAGGTGCTGTCTGTGTGGAGTTTGCACATTCTCCCTGTGACCATGTGGGTTCCTCCAGGTGCTCCTGTTTTCTCCAACATCCCAAACCCATGGGCTTTGATAACATGGAACTAGTGTGAATGGGTGAATTTCAAGTAAGAATTCCATTGCTCCATTTCTGGTCATATGACAATAAAACACTCTTGATCAACGGTCTGTGTGGAATCAGTAGGCCAAAGGGCCTGTTTCTGTGCTGTATCTCTAAACTAATTAGGTAATCTTGCTGAAGAACTGACGAAAAGGAATACTTTCCAGGATATTTTAGTTCATGGGGTCACTTAGTGTGAAACATGTGAATGAGAGAATGCAGGCAAAGCTATTTAATAAGGTGGACTTATCATTCAAGAGAATTGGGAGGAATGGTGCGAGTATGGAAACAGTATTTAGAAATGTAAGGCGGTTTCTCTCAGGGTTCGATTCCAAGTTGCAAACAAGGAAAATGGTCATGTTGACATGCTCTCCCTTTTTGTAGTTCTGTTATATTGACTCTATAAAGGATCCAATGGAAAACCAACAGATCATGTGAGTTCAGAAATAAAGTATTTGTCAACATGACAGGGTTAGGCATTGATTTCAAGAGACAAACTTGGCCTCAGTGTGATCTTTCAATACAACACTGTGTTACAGTTATCACAAGGTTTGGGACTCCAGTGAGTATGGAACATGTGAACATAGAAAGATTAAACGAGAACATACTGTTTGAAGTTTGATCTTTATTTTATGAGAAGTTGAAGTGAGGGATTACGTGAAGAACCCGCCAGCCCGCATGCGCGTCAATCTTCAAAGCAGCTGTATGAAACCACAGAATAGTTGCTGACCTAAGCTATAGGAAGATTAACGAGCTAGAACTACCGAATGATCTTTATGAGAATAGGGTTGGGAGTGGAGGGCACGTAATCCCTCACTTCAACTTCTTATAAAATAAAGATCAAACTTCAAACGGTAAGTTCTCGTTTAATCTTTCTATTTTATTTCGAAGTCATGTGAGTGACTACGTGAAGACTTCAAAGCTCTGTGGTTTCATGCAGTGACACAATTTGTGTGTGAAACACTTAAACAGATAATGGTAAGAAAAAACATGAGTTATTCATATTATGATGCTAACTTGCATACATGGCCATTATTATTAACTGGACCGTAGTCCCAATAGACTGTTGAGTTAGACAATAACTCATGCAACACTTGTGCATAATACTATCTGCAAATATCCAGACATATTCCACCAAATTTTATAATTTATTAACCTGCACTATGTAAACCTCATGCTGTATGATGAAAGGGAAATCCATTCTATTGGCTGCTAGTGAGCCATCAGAAAAATCTTGAGACTATTGAATAACAAAAGAACTATCTTCCATTTCATAGGCACTAGCAGCTGAGTGCACTTGTATACCTAAGGACATCCCTGATCTCTGCTCTGGTGGGTATGCTGTCAACCTCAAATGCACGCAATCCTGCTCATTTGCTTATGTGATTATTTCTATAACAAACTACCCTAATGTCAGTATGATGTAGAGACTAAGCCAGAGATTGAGTAAAAGCTGTGTTCTTTATGCTGAGATCAGTTGCTGAAAGCATAATCATCTTAAGATACTGGTCCCATTAGGAAAATTAGAGGAATATTTGCATAACAATTTACTGATATACATCGCACACTACAATGAGTGTAGGCTATTAGAGTGGTCAAATAAAAGACACCCTGCATAACGTTAGAGAATAGTGGGTGAAGAACCAATCAATTATGACCCACATGGTACTACAGAAATAATAAAGCAGCACAAGCAATGTCAATTGCGCTATCACATAAAATCTTCTCTAGGCTCAAACTGGAAGCAATACAAACCTCTGTTACTTCCGTTTAAAATTGATTCACATATGTTGTTCACAAGCTTCTCATACAAACGTGCAGAGCTAGCTGCCCGAGAAGACAGGCTGTCCCAGCCGTCACTCATGACTGAGTTGCTTCAGTCACCTACCATGGCATAATTGAATAGGCAAATTGGTACTGTTAAATTTCATGTTGCCTCATTTGTAATATCGCAAAAGATATCTACCGACAACCCATAAGTTTTATCAGCTGCAATTTGGCATATTACCTAAAACTCAATGACATAATGTCCTTTAATCTGAGCTTTCACCACTAGCTTTGTTATCAAAACAGCAGAATCTGTGCCTTATGTGTGTAGATATGACAGAGTATGCCGCTACAAGGTCGATTCTCTGAGTCAGTTAAATTGCAGAAAACTAATCATCCATCTTAAACTGGGTAAGTAAACCCATAACCCGATTAGCCTAATGCTAACCCGATTTGGCCTGCACCATATTTCTGTAATCTTGAGAAGTATCAGAAATATACCCCTCTAGTCCTTGGCCAAACCACTCATCCTCGGATGAGCTGTCACTGATTGCACTCGGAACCGCTGTTCCTCCATTGATCCTAAGGACGGAAATGTTTTGGGGCTTTCCTACCCGTGGAAGATGCATTATCTAGTTATTCATACATATCACTGATAATATATAACCAGCAGCTAATGACTAGAGCTGAAACCACAGTCTCCCTTAGATGTGGGAATACGAGTTCCCTGTCAACTCTTGACTAAGAGTCACCATGAATACTCAGCGTTTTCTTTCAGAGTGGAGATTAGTATAATGCAAGGCTGAATCAGGAATTTTACTTCGGAGTCACGTGAGTGATTCCGTGAAGAACCCCAGCCAGTCCGCATGCGCGTCTTATCGTCGTTCGCATTGCGAAGCACCAAACTGGCAGGGCATCGCTCCTGCCGACGGTAAGTTAAAACTTCAGGTAAGTTTTGTATCACTTACCAGGTTTTTGAATTTCTTGCAGGAACCTCTTTTCACAGAGGTATCATGCTAGAAATTGGGACGAATTCCGGCGAGTGAACCGGCTATGGGCTGTGGGGAGACCCCGGTTCCGACCGCGAAAGCGGTTAGTCAGCAGATGTCGGGTTTGTGTTTTCCAGCCTGCTGTGGTTCTCGGTGAGGGCCACGCAGGTCGCGGGGGGAACGTGCAGACTCCATACAGACAAGCGGCTGTGGTTTGGATCAAACCCGGGTTAAAGATCCATTGACTGGGCCTCCACAGCGTTCCCAGCCACTGACAAAGCGGTCAGTGGTTTCTAGCCTGCTGTGTTCCCGGGGACGGGAAAATCAAGCAGGAAGGCGGTATCACTGCCAGAGTCGCTGACAGTGCGGTCAGCAGCTCACAGACATATCGTCGTTCGGTGATCCCCGGGCTGGGGTGAAATCACCGATACATCGTTCAGCCTATTGAACTCGGATGAGTCGGGCTGCAAGGATTCCCTTCCGGAATGTATGTATTTGGAGGATTACGTTTGTCATTTTAACCCTTTACAGGTGAAGCTCTACTCTCCAAAATTGAATTTGGAAGCGCGGGCCTACGGGACAGGCCGCGCCAGCAGCGCCTCAGACAGGGCTGTTTAATGTCTCCCTGTTGGAGGGGGAGACCATCACCGAATCTGTCACAGCGCAGGCCTACGGGAGAGCCGCGCCAGCAGCGCCTGGGACAGGGCTGCTTAATGTGTGACAGCGCCGGTCTGGAGAAGAGACCGTGCCAGCAGCGCCTGGGATAGGGCTGCTTAATGTCTTCCTCTTTGAAGAGGAGAGCATGCTGGGTCAGTGTAAGTCTGATGCCGAGGCTGTCACAGTGCCGGCCTACGGGAGAGCCCGCGCCAGCAGCGCCTGGGACAGGGCTGCTTAATGTCTCCCTCTTTGAAGAGGAGAGCATGCCGGGTCAGTGTAATTCTGATGCCGAGTCTGAGGGTATAGCCATGGAGCATACCCCAAGAGATGAAGGGCATGTGTCAGGGGTATCAATTGCTGACAACAAAGTTTGCCATCCCAACAGAATGTTCCATCCTGGTGGCCGTATCAGCGCAGGTATCCCAGGGGCCTGCGGCAACACCTGTTTAGGGCTGCCTACGAATCGTCCTCTCTAAGGAGGGGAGTGCGAAAGGCCAGATGTAACTGACTTCAGATTCTAAAGATGTCCGTGGAACATACTGGAGTACATGTTTGCTGGCAGTGAACAGCGCTATCAGGGGGATATGAGAGCCAGTCGCCGAATCTTCTATTCAGGTAAGGTCTATTCAACAGCAAAAAACCAGGATGAAGCCAAGCTGTCGGACCAATCAAGACCAAAGGCGGGCAAAGGTTCATCGGTTCAGAACGCACCCCAGGCCTTCATCGGCAGTAAGCGGTTCACTGAAGCTGGTGGCAGCATGACAGCTGGGCAGAGGTTCCACGTACCCTACAAGTCCTACTCAACAAGGTAGGTCTGGCACTTCCGAAACATGGGTAAGTGGACCACTCACAAGTTGGTAATAGTTACACTTGTTTGTACACCACACAAAGGATAAAGGCATTGTCATCGGCTTAGAGGCATCTAACCATGTAAAACTGCACAATACTAGCATTCCAAGCAAGTTTGGAATTAGGGCCAGAATTGTCGTTTTCAAGACAGGCTCGGAAATCAGGCCAGAGTTATCATGCGAAGCACCCATGCAATGATGGCAGGTGTGGCCTGTTCATTATGAAAAATGGAGAATGTCGTTTAACTCGCATATGAACTTTCCAAATAGGAAACTTCTTTACTGACTAACAACGGATTCATAAGGGTCTCAAAGATCCATTCTATGCAATTCCCATTACAGGGATCATCGGAGACATTGGAAATTATCAAAAGGCAATGATAGCTGTACTAATAACAGTAAAACATTGCAAATTGGGATAAACAATTTCCCCAGGTTATTTAATTAATTAGTAAAATTGGTGTTTGGACTCAGAGTTCGAAAACACTTGTTATGTCTTGACTGGATGATATTCTAACGCTGTATTTTGTTAAAATCACCTGTGTCAGCCTCAAACTATATTTTTGAGAAATTGGGCTCATCCATCCAGTTAATTTTAAGTTGTTACCAAATAGACTTCTTGGTCATTGGGATTTACCTTTAACTATTAATTGGCCTATGACTCTGCCTTGTGGCACGAGATTGGAGAATAGAAACCTGTTATTAAGCTGAATTCCATTCATCAAGAGTAATTGGCAATATAGTAGCTGTGATTCAGCTGTGCAAGTCAGGAAGTAGCAACCTCTCATATGACATGTAGGTCATTGTTAACAGGCTTATGCTATAACCAGCTGAAGCTACCTAAGTCACAGTGATGAACAAACAGTATTCAGCATTGCTCCAGTAGTTTGGTCAGTCGAATTTCAGTTATTTTACAAACTGATGCTAAGGGCTCTAAGGTGGAGAGTTGCGAATGTCATCTCTAGTTTGGAGGTGGAGGAGATTTGCAGGAGTTGCCAATTCTTCCGTTATTGGTATCAACTAGCTATAGACACTAGATGCATCCCATGGGTAAAGGATTGAGCGAATATACATAATCTACATGCACAACTTTAAGTTGAGACACTATGATGGGGGCATATGTTATGGCTCTGTCCCACGGGTTTGTGGTCGTTGGCGGTGAAGCGCGGCGTCGCCGGAAGGGGGGACCGCACGGCAACCATGAGAGCGCCGCATGGATGCTGCGCGGGGGGCCAAGTACGGCCGGTTCAACGAGCTTGCGGTTTCGGCTGATGACGTCTTTCGGATCGTGGGGCTGTGGCTGCGGCCGTGCCGCACACGTACCTCACTGGCGCCGGCTGTGGCGGCGGCCGTGCCGCACACGTGCCTCACTGGCGGCGGCCGTGCCGCACACGTGCCTCTCTGGCGGCGGCTGTGGCGGCGGCCGTGCCACAGACGTGCCTCACTGGCGGAGGCTGTGGCGGTGCAGGTTCGACTCACGGCGCTCGTGCCTCACTGGTGGCGGCTGTGGCGGCGGCCGTGCCGCACTCGTGCCTCACTGGCGGCGGCTGTGCGGTAGGAACATATTTTTGGACAGTGTTGGGTTTTTTTTAGCACCGTGCGGTGTTGGGAACAACGCCACACGGCCCCGGAATTGTGCGTTGACCGAGCCCGCGGTCTCTGGCGGCCCAGGAGCGGTAGATAGTTCCTGTTTCGCCGCCAATGACCGCAGACTCATGAGACAGGCCTTTTAGTCACATGGCAATCAAGTTAAAATATCCTGTAATAATTTACCTAATCTCCTTTGCCACTGGTGTATCATCAAGTTCAGGTGGATGACAACACAGGTGTTGAATCACAAAGCATTTATGAAACTATGGTTCAATGAAACACTGAATATCGACATGTTGGTTTCATGCTTATTCACTAATTACAAAAATATGTGGCATAACAGTGTTGAGAGATACATTCTCGCTACAAGAAGGAGGAATGTTCTTTTATGTCTTCCTCCATTTTGCCTCATCAGTCGGGTCTTGAAATAAAGCCAGCAAGATCTCGCTTTAGGTTTTGTACTGTCTGACTGGCTATGCAGTCATGATTCCCGCTTACGTCAGGCATAATAAATCAAACATATACGGTTATTCTAAAAAATGAAAACTTTGCTGGTTCAAACTGTGGTTCAGGAAACCAGCCTCTGCATGATAAAATCAATTTATTGACTTGCAGATTCTGAATAGACTGCCCTACGGCTCAGGTTGTCAAATCAATCCAGGTATGTGCTCACTGCAGAGTGCAGCGATAGCACCAAAAAGCAGTATATTTCCTATTCAGGAGGTGGGAAGTGGGTTTGTTTAATGTTAATGTTACATTTAATACGGTACAAATTACTGATGTCTTCCAATTCATTCTTAAATGGTCTTCTGACAATAATTGAGTTTAGGGCCATTAACTGTGCCAAACGTGCCTTCCCATCATTTTAGCTGCAGCACACAGGAGCCACTCTGTCGGGTTTCAACCCTGGATATCGAGTTTATAAACGATATCTTTAACACAAGTTCTCCCAGTACAAGTATAGGCAGTATGGGATATTGACATTGTGTTAACAATACTTCACCAGGGGTCAGCTACTTCCTTAGTCATGACACTAGTATCAGCACAACGAGTGCAGACATTGCAAAAGCTGCGGCTAGATAGGATGGGAGTGGTTGCAGATGCCATTACGTTTTACATTTCTGGTCTACACAAGCAGAGCAGACCAGGGGTGACAGGGTTTAAGATCATATTTCGGCATACCCCTCGGACTCACGTCTATGTGTGAGGGCACGCTTGCTATATTATATCAAGGCCAACAGAACCATAAGAGGTTTGGAATCAGCATTGTTTATTAGCCAGGAACAACCACACAAGAAAAAGTCGGTTCAGACTATTTCAAGGTGGCTGAAGCAGGTTCTGGTTTATGCAGGTATTAACACTGACAATTTTTACATCTCATTCCACCAGGGCGGCATCAACGTCAGCGGCCAGGGCAATGGACGTTCCCATCGACCATATCCTCGCGGTGACAGGATGGTCAAGTTAATTGATTTCACAACATTTTTACCATAGGCCGATTGCTGACCCAGGGCTATTTGCCCATTCTGTTTTGCGTCCACTTTAGCCTCCCCTGAGATAAAGAGGTTGCTATTGATTTTCTTTATTAACGTAAACCATTAATACGTTTAAATCAATGTCATGTATAATGCATTGTTGACTATTCACTCATCCTGAGTCAATCGATGCAGTGAGACGCCGGGATTTGAATCTACGGCATGAAATCGCAGAGCTTTGAACTCTTCACAGAATCACTCACGTGACTCCGAAGTAAAATAGTAAGATTAAACGGGAACTTACCAGTTTGAAGTTTGATCTTTATTTTATGAGGAGTTACATTGGTGATTAAGTGCCCTCCACTCCCAATCCTCTCTCACAAAGGTCATCTGGTAGTTCTCAAGTTGCTGATCTTACTATGTTACTTCAATTACTGTTACCTGTGATTTCATACCGCTGCTTTGAAGATTGACGCGCATGCGGACTGGCTGGGGTTCTTCACGTAATCACCAACGTAACTCCTCATAAAATAAAGATCAAACTTCAAACTGGTAAGTTCTCGTTTAATCTTACTATTACCTCGCAGTCCTTTGACTGAAACCACATGTCTAAGTCGCCAGAGTGCACAACACAATCTCTTCGACCCGCCACTCAATCAGGAATATTGGTATTGAGAGCCTATGGATTATTATAAATACATTGTTAATTCACAACATGAACCTGCAGGTCAGATAAAGTTATATTATATGCCAGACGAGCTTCCTGCTGGTAACTACCTGTCCCAGAGAGGATGGCAATGATGATTCCAATGAACCAGTAACTCTTCTAACTGAGGAGAAATAACCCATATGTTGAGAAAAACGTCAACTATTTTATGCTATTGAGCAGTCTGATAACCTCAATCATAGATGATGAAGCAGTGCTTCCCTTGGTCACTATGACTCCTATGGCCAGCCAGTTCCATGATGGTTTACCCTGATCCAGGGTAACCAAACTGATCCTACTTGGAACTTACAGAGGTATTATGCAAGGCACCTTGCATGTCTCTACGTCAACCTGATCTATTCCAGAGACAGTGAAAACGACTAGACAGCCCATGCTGGCAGTAAACCCAACCTGGGCCAACAGACTGCTCAATTTCTGAGTTTACGGAGGTTAATAACGAGACCTTACTTACCAGCGTCTCTAACCCCGGGTCGATTTTCTTTGTTGAGCTTCAGCGAAGTTCCATTTGCAGACCCTGTCTATCATGCTTATCATTTCTGTTAGATAGCTGATGCACTGGCCAACTTCTCTTGTAGTGGCTTCTCCGTCCCCGAGGGAACAGCAATTTTAGCGGCAAGAGCACGCAGCTCTTCCTTATGCGATTGTCGCACATCATGCATTAAAGCATGGGATCCTGGCACATAATCATGTTCGGGTCATGTTTGGAGTAATTCCATACTGATCTCTGACACTCTCTTAGAGTGGGGGAAAAACAATTGCACCTGAACCAGGCGTTGCCATATGCGTATGCCTCGGACTGTCTGTGCATGCTTCCATAACGAGCATATTTTGTGATATCATCTCCGATAGTCTTTCGGTGGGAGGAATATACCAACCCTGAAACCAGGGGCAGCTACAGGCTCATGACTTGAACTGCCTGTGCATGATTCCGTAATACGGGGCATAATATGTATGGCTCCATCTCCATCACTTCATACATCCGAGTGGGAGGATTTATGCAACCCTGAACCAGGAGCTGCCTCCGGCATGCATGCACATATAGTTTGGCACCATCTCTATCACTCCGTTCATCTGAGCGGGAGGGAAAATTGCAACCCTGAACCAGGAGCTGCTTCAGGCATATGTGCATATATTTTGGCACCATCTCCACTACTCCTTACATCCGAGTGGGAGGAAAAATGCAACCCTGAACCAGGCGCTGCTGCCTGACATGCCTTCGTAACGGAGCATTTCTTGAGTTACCATTTGATTCATCAGATGTTCTAATTGAGACAAACGCCCAATCACATCTGCCATAGATGTCCCAAGACTTGGCTATGACTTTGCCCCGACTTGGGGTTGTCAGGCTGCTCCCTTCAGCAGCCGAACCAGGACTAGCTGTGCAGATCGGTGCTCTGTTTGGTATCATCATTTACCAAACAGATTGCACCTGCTAGTGACTCTGAGTCCTTGCTCCCTTCTGGAGCCAACGGAGTATTACAGGGAAGGACTGGAGCGCCTCTGGCCCTAATACGGCAGATGGCGCAATGGGCTAAGTGTTCGGCTGGCAACCGGAAGGTAGCCGGTTCGAATCCTGCTTGGAGTGCATACTGTCGTTGTGTCCTTGGGCAAGACACTTCACCCACCTTTGCCTGCGTGTGAATGTGTGTGAATGCGTGTGAGTGATTGGTGGTGGTCGGAGGGGCCGTAGGCGCAGATTAGCAGCCACGCTTCCGTCAGTCTGCCCCAGGGCAGCTGTGGCTACAGAAGTAGCTCACCACCACCGAGTGTGACTGAGGAGTGAATGAATAATGCGATGTAAAGCGCCTTGGGTATTAGAAAGGCGCTATATAAATCCAATCCATTATTATTATTATTATTATTATTAATACGCCAGACAGTGAGAGAAATACTGCAACCCTGCCAGGTGTTGTCATAGGCAATTACGTTTATATGATTAAAAGAAGCCTAATCAGAGATTCGACTACTTTATGCATATAGTTGGAGTCTCTTGTAAAAGAATCTTCAACAGTCCTCTCTAGTGAGCGGAAATTACCATGATGCCACCAGGTGTAGCTCCCACAGGTGTCTGATAGGCACAGCTCAAACAAGGCTTCCTAAGCCAGGAGCTCTGGACTGCAATGGCAAGTTCAATTTCACTACACCATTGGTGTATGTGATAAATAAATGTATTTTGTAATTATCTTTTTTTTTTTTTTTAAACATAAACTTTATTGACATAAGACATATTGTTATATTGCCAAAGAATTAAACATGATTTTAGAATGCTATCGACTACGATAGTCACAAACGTGACCGAGTGGGAATTGTTATTAATGCCAACTCTATTATAGCCGCCCAAAAAATAAAGTATACACTATATGCTGCTGCAGCATAGCTGTAGCAGTAATTATGTTTAAAATTGTTCTGTGCTATGGCAGCTGAGCTTACCTAAGCAGTAGCTCTAGGCCGCGGCTATTTTTAAAACTCACCGGCTGCTGGAAACCTCCTGCAGCGATAATAGACCTGGCTGCCGGCAGACGCAATTTTTGAATTCTAGCTCCTTACGGAGCCTCACGCTGCCTCCAACTCTGGCTGCCTGCTCCCATATGGAGCTCTGATGCCGGCAGCTGCAATAACATATCCCAGCCGGCGGTCTCCAATTTCGGCTGCCTGCTGCCATGTAGAGCTATAACGGCAACAGCCGCAATCCCAGCTCCTATGGAGCCCTACATCGGTCTCCAATTTTGTCCGCCTGCTGCCGTGCAGAGCTATAATGGCAACAGCCGCAAACCCAGCTCTATGGAGCCCTACGGCGTCTACAATATCAGCTGCCTGCTCCCGTGGAGAGCTCGAACTGCGGCGCAAAATGTTTGCTTACGCTAGCTCCTATGGAGCTCTCCACGGCGGCCCAAACCCCCGGCCGCCTCCATAGCTACTTTGGGCATGCTATAGAGCGGCCCGGTGAAAATTGACTTACCTGTCAGAGCAGTTCGAAACTGCACCGAGTAGCGCCATGCGCTAGACGTATTGACGCGCATGCAGGCTGGCGGGTTCTTCATGTAGTCACTCACGTGACTTCGAAATAAAACAAGGAATGGCAGATGCTGGTTTACAAAAAACTCACAAAGTGCGAGAGTAAGTCAGCAGGTCAGTGAAGAACTTCTTCAAATTAGCCATGGTGTTTGAAGAAAGGTCTCAACCCAAAGCATCACCTATCTATGTTCTAAAGTGATGCTGCCTGACCTGCTGAGTTACACCAGCACTTTGGGTCCTGCTGTGGTGCAATATGCATGGCAATTTAGATAACGAGGAGATAAAAATGGAACTGTTGAACAATTGAACTCCCAAGAACAGTGATAAGGATCATACACTCCAGGACATCTTGTTGATTGAAGAATCATCTCTAACTAGGCATTCCACCAATTTGGTCTATCATAAACTGGATCAGAAATACCTCCATCAATTTTCTTTGAGGTGGAGCAATGAAGTGGTGGGCACGTGTGCAGGAGGGATCCTCTATGTCATGGGTAAGGATAACCGTTTGTCTTGCCTTTGGGATTGATAGGTGTTGTGAGGCTGTGAGCTCTGAGCATACATCATGAGCACTGACTGGATGAAACCTTTGTTCAACAAGGAGATCCAGGCCTAACCCAGGTAAAGGTGTTGCCTAATCGGACCACTGCTCTGCTGGGCATGAGAGACCAAGACATCTCGAGCTCGGGGACAATGATAGACCACTAATGCTGGCTGCAGTTCCATTGATATGGTAATGGAAGTGGCTTTTTGGAAGGTCACAACACCTGTACCAGGCACAGTGAGAGAAAGTACAATTCAAAATAAGACCTCAGGGAACATGTCATCGTCTTGAGTGCAAAAATGATCAAGAAGCAGGAAGTAATTCACCAGCAGCATTGCAGATGGGCTTCATGACAGTCCGTATGACAAGAAACTTGGACCGAAAGAAGAACTAAGCCGTTACACACCTGACTTTCCAGGGAGATGGTACAAGACTACTTTGTCTGATGCATGCTCATGTTGAACACTTAAGAAATCAAAAGAAGCTCATCGTGGGGAGACCGTCGTGAGGGGGGGGGGAGAACAACGGACAATGGGGAGGTAGGGGGTGAGGGGAAAGATCAATGGACACTGGGGGTCTGGTGTGGGGGAACCGCTGTGGGGGGGAGAGGGATGGGGGAACAAAAGAGGAGCCGGCGTGCTTTGTAACTTTGTCAGCGCTGTAGGTGGGTGCTATTTGCATACCCTGGGTTTGCAATCAAAGAATGTCACTGTGCCTTGTCACTTGTGACAATAAAGTATTCCATTCCACTCTATTCCGTTCCATCAATGGAATAGCATAGCAGCAAATCCCTATTCGCAGACATAAACTGCACACTTTCTTTGTGAGTTATGGTTTTACAAAGATGACTGTTTAGAGTCTGCTTTTTGGAACTAGACATATGTCTGTTTTGCTGTGGGTGAGGCAAGTGTTGCATCATGATGGCAGCAAAGCCCAAGGGCAAGAGATTTGATCACAGAGCTGCCAATAGAAGCCACGAGAATCTTGACAAAAGGACCTGCAAACTAAAGGGCATGGAATTAGAGAAAGGTGAGGTGTCTGAATAAGTCTGAAGAGGGGTCCCGACCTGAAATGTCACCCATCCTTTTACTCCAGAGATGCTGCCCTACTCGCTGAGTTACTCCAGCACTTTGTGACTCTCTTTATTGGGAAAAGGTGCTTGAATCTGGGATTAGTGAAGGACAGATCATTAGGAATAGTCTGTCAGTGATTTGGTCATCTTAGAAGAATGGAAGTATTCACAAATTTCCAATGAAAACAGTTCAGAGGAAGAGCCCCCTCAAGTAAAATGTTTCCAAATAACACAATGCCATTTAAAAAGTCCACAAAACAGATGAGAAGCAAAATAACATAATGTGCAAAGGATGATAAGAAACAGAAGCAGGAATCCCTATTTGATTCCTCCTACTTATTCTGTCAGTCAATAAGATCATGGCTGATCTTTTACTTCAGTCTTACTTTTCTAAGCTAATCCCATGCACCTTGAACTTCTTAAGACACAAAACAAATTGATTCTGTATTGGATGTACTCAGTAGCCAAGCCCCCATAACATTCTTGTGTTGAGATTTCCGAAGATTCAATATGAAGATTTATTTCATCTCACTACAATCCTGAATGCTTGATTCTTCATTTTAAAACTCAGCCCCTAGTTCTAAACATATCAGTGATAGGAAACAGCTTTTCTGTATTTATCCTGTCAAGTCCCACAACCCTAAACAGTATTATAGAAACAAGGAATTGCAGATGCTGGTTTACAAAAGAAGACACAGAGTGCTGGAGTACCTCAGCGGGTCAGGCAGCATCTCAGGAAAACATGGAGAGGTGACATTTTGAATCGGAAAACATTCTTCAGTATTGGTCCACTTTGCTAAATTTCTTCTTGTAGAACAGACTCACCATCTGAAAGATCCATCTTGTGAATCCCTGCACTCCCCCAAAATGCTAGTTAAGATAATGTCAAACCATAAGATCATAAGATCAAAAGTGATAGAGACAGAATTAGGTCATTCAGCC
The DNA here is from genome assembly GCA_038087875.1 of Malacoraja senta. Lineage (NCBI taxonomy): Eukaryota > Metazoa > Chordata > Chondrichthyes > Rajiformes > Rajidae > Malacoraja > Malacoraja senta. The sequence goes on along the minus strand of CM075986.1, from coordinate 1,480,312 downwards.
CAACAAGTCTACTCCGCCATTCAATCATGGCTGATCTATCTCTCCCTCCTAACCCCATTCTCCTGCCTTCTCCAATAACCTCTGACACCCGTACTAATCAAGAACTAATCTGGTATTGACAACACTGAAGGAGCAGACGTGTGTGCAGGTTCTATGGATGAGCATTACATGAGGCGACGCAGTGGCACAGCTGGTAGACCTGCTGTCTTGCAACGCCAGAGACCCGGGTTAGATCTGTGTTTACTGCCTTCAGATGGGGTTTAATGAGGAAGCGGCACTTCCGCTCTCCCAACCCATACAAAGTCATATGAATAAGCAACATTATTAACACTCACAAATATTCACCCCACAACATTAAGGACATGCACATGTGCCCCTCCAAACATTGACTAATTTAAATTCAAGTACATACTCATTCCCATGTGATTAAATTTGCGCCTTAAAATATTAGACCTCTGACTAGAGATACAGCACGGAAACAGCCCCTTCGGCCCCCTGCGTCCATGCCGACCATCAATCAAGCTGCACACTAGCACTATCCTACACATTAGGGGCAATGTATGATTTAGAGAAGGCAAAAAAACTATGCGTCTTTAGAGCATGATAGTAAATCGAAGCACCCAGAGAAAACCCACGCGGTTGAAGGTAAAAGATACAAACTCCCTACAGATAGCACCTATGGTCAGGATTGAAACCGTGTCTCTGGCGCTGTAAGGCAGCAACCCAACTATTGCGCCACTGTGACAGACACACATTCCCAAAGCCAGGATACCACTACAAATTAAGTGTGACAGACCAACAAAATCAGAAATAAAGGCTGCAATCAAGCAACAGAAAAATGGCAAGGCTGCTGGCCCTGACAATATTCCACATGAAGCCCTGAAAGTAGATATAGACTCATCTACAGAATTGCTCTATGACTTTTGGGGGAGAATTTGGGAAGAGGAAAAGACATCCACAGAATGGGCAGAGGGATACATCGTGAAACTGCCAAAAAAAGGTGACCTAAGAAAATGTGACAACTACCAAGGGATCACCCTACTTTCTGAACCCAGTAAAATTCTCAACCGGGTCATCCTCAACCATCTTCAGGAAACTGTAGACAAGAGGCTATGGGACCAGCAAGCAGGATTCAGGAAGGATCTCTCATGCACAGACCACATAGCAACATTACGCATCATCATTGAGCAGTCTATTGAATGGAACACGTCTCTGTACATTAACTTCATCGACTTTGAGAAAGTGTTTGACAGTTTAGATAGGACAACACTATGGCGCCTAATGGACCACTATGGAATTCCCACCAAGATCATAAACTTAATCAAGAACTCGTATGATGGAACCTCGTGCAAACTTATGCATGCAGGCCTGCTCTCTCAAAGCTTTAGTGTCAGGATGGGCATCAAGCAGGGATGTCTATTGTCACCATTCCTGTTCATCCTGGCAATTGACTGGATCATGATGGAAACAACTGAAGGGAAAATAAATGGAATTCAGTGGACAATGTGGGAGCAGCTAGATGATCTTGACTTTGCAGATGACATAGCTCTCCTTTCACACACACAGATACAAATGCAGGAGAAGATGGACAGACTCTCACAAGCTGCAACAAAACTTGGTCTTACACTAAATACAGCAAAGACACAAGTGATGAGGATCCACTCCAAAACCAGCAACCCCATCCTTATGCACAGCACTGCTCTAGAGGAGGTAGACTTACTGGCACTATTCAGCAGCTTGTCTTATATCTGCAGAAACACAGACTTGACCAAAATAGCCTAGGAATGCATGAATCCTTTACTAAATTTTGGTGCTATTAATGCTCTGTTTTGGCCAGGATTTACATATGGATCAGACATGGAAAACAACAAAACACACTACAAACAGGCTGCAAACATTCATTACCATATAACCATATAACAATTACAGCACGGAAACAGGCCATCTCGACCCTTCTAGTCCGTGCCGAACACGTATTCTCCCCTAGTCCCATATACCTGCGCTCAGACCATAACCTTCCATTCCTTTCCCGTCCATATAACTATCCAATTTATTTTTAAATGATAAAAACAAACCTGCCTCCACCACCTTCACTGGAAGCTCATTCCACACAGCCACCACTCTCTGAGTAAAGAAGTTCCCCCTCATGTTACCCCTGAACTTCTGTCCCTTAATTCTCAAGTCATGTCCCCTTGTTTGAATCTTCCCTACTCACAGTGGGAAAAGCTTATCCACGTCAACTCTGTCTATCCCTCTCATCATTTTAAAGACCTCTATCAAGTCCCCCCTTAACCTTCTGCGCTCCAAAGAATAAAGCCCTAACTTGTTCAACCTTTCTCTGTAACTTAGTTGCTGAAACCCAGGCAACATTCTAGTAAATCTCCTCTGTACTCTCTCTATTTTGTTGACATCCTTCCTATAATTAGGCGACCAAAATTGTACACCATACTCCAGAATTGGCCTCACCAATGCCTTGTACAATTTTAACATTACATCCCAACTTCGATACTCAATGCTCTGATTTATAAAAGCCAGCACACCAAAAGCTTTCTTTACCACCCTATCTACATGAGATTCCACTTTCAGGGAATTGTGCACAGTTATTCCAAGATCCCTCTGTTCACCTGCATTCTTCAATTCCCTACCATTTACCATGTACGTCCTATTTTTGATTTGTCCTGCCAAGATGTAGCACCTCACACTTATCAGCATTAAACTCCATCTGCCATCTTTCAGCCCACTCTTCCAACCGGCATAAATCTCTCTGTAGACTTTGAAAATCTACTTCATTATCCACAGCCCCACCTATCTTAGTATCATCTGCATACTTACTAATCCAATTTACCACACCATCATCCAGATCATTGTTGTACATGACAAACAACAGTGGACCCAACATAGATCCCTGTGGCACCCCACTAGTCACTGGCCTCCAACCTGACAAACAACCATCCACCATTACTCTCTGGCATCTCCCATTCAGCCACTGTTGAATCCATCTTGCTACTCCACCATTAATACCCAACCATTGAACCTTCTTAACCAACCTTCCGTGAGGAACCTTGTCAAAGGCCTTACTGAAGTCCATATATACAACATCCATGGCTTTATCCTCATCAATTTCCCGAGTAACCTCTTCAAAAAATTCAAGAAGATTAGTCAAACATGACCTTCCAGGCACAAATCCATGTTGACTGTTCCTAATCAGCCCTATTTATCCAGATGCTTATAGCCTTAGGAGAATATTTAACATCTGGTGGAGAGACAAAGTAAGCAATGTGGACCTGTGGAAAAGAACAAGCCAGGAGCCCATTGACTTACAAATTCGAAGGAGAAAATGGAGTTGGATTGGACACACCCTCAGGAAACCTGCCACAAACATCACCCGGCAAGCCCTGAAATGGAACCCCCAAGGAAAAAGGAAAAGAGGTCACCCTAGGAACAGCTGGAGAAGAGGTGGCCAGGCAGAAATGTCTGAGAATGGGCTCAACTGGGGAGATCTCGAAAGAACTTCCAACAACCGAGTGAGGTGGAGGACATTTGTCAATGGCATATGCTCCCTAGAGGAGCAAAGGGCTCAAGAAGAAGAAGAAGTTCAGCAACATTTGAAATGATTGGGCTGATGTTACCACCTGCTCTCTGATAGGAATAGGATGTGGAAGGAATTAGATGTTACTGCTGCTCTTTACTCTTGGCCATAAGTTCACACATCTTCCTTTTAGCTGAAGAAGGGTCTTGACTCGAAACGTCACCCATTCCTTCGCTCTAGAGATGCTACCTGTCTCGCTGAGTTACTCCAGCTTTTTGTGTCTGTCTTCCTTTTACCTTACTTTACTGAGTCCCTTGTGACGATGGCTCCTGTTGCCAATATATGTAGTCTAACAAAAAAGACATGTTTATTTAAAGAGCGCAAGAAGATACTTGCCATGTGCAGTTTAAACTTGCTCGAAAACAAAAGGGGCAGGAAGGTGTGGAGACTTCCCAATTCTTTTTTATTATTTTTTTATTTTATTTATTAGAAGTACATTAAATTACAAACAATTACATTAGTGCACATCACGTATATCTTATTACAATTAATGTACTCCTTCATTTTTTAAAGCTAATAAAAAGAAAAGGTTGAGATTAAGAAGAAAGAGAGTGAAAGAAAATAGTGTTAGTGTGAAAGCGTGTCAAAAGGAAAGAATAAAGACCCTGTAGAAAAGAAATTAGAGAAAAGAGATTAAGAGATAGACCCTAGGAAAGAAAAAAGAGAAAGAAGAAAAAAGAGAAAAACAGATACTCTATTATGAACAAAAGGGATATACCAACTCACCACCTTTCATCCCCCTTTACCAAGTCCTGACACCGGTACCTTTTTAAAGTACTGTTGCACCTTATGCTTGTAGTAGTTCTATAAATGAAGACCATGTCCTATGGAAGTGATCTGATTTGCCTGCCAGGAGGAGTCTTATCTCTTCCAGGTGTAATGTTTCAAACATATTTGAAATCCACATGTTTATAGTTGGTATTGGAGCATTTTTCCAGAATTTTACGATAAGCTTTTTTCCAGTTATTAACCCGTAATCAAATAGGTTCTTTTGGATGTTCTTTAGGCTACCTTCCGTTGTTCCAAAGACTTCCCAATTCAACGTTTGAAGAAGCGCACCACATCACAAACATCCCATCCATGCATCGCATAGGCAATTCCTGCCCCATTTGTGGTGGTATCTGAGGGTCCCAGATTGGCCTGAATAGTTACTTCAGAACCACCTAACAGGAGTGAAAGGAATGCAATCTCAAACCTAGGAGAATATCGAAGAACAAATAAAATAACTGCTCCCTCTCCTCCTGATATCCACTATGTGGTTGACGTTAGAGTTAACTCCAGTCCAAATTAGTTTAGTTTAGTTTATTGCTATCACGTGTAGCGAGGTACAGGGGAAAGCATTTTGTTGTGTGCTATCCAGTCAGCAGAACGATTATACATAATTACAATCATGTAAGCTTTTCACTGTACCTCGGTACACATGACAATAAACTAAACTGAAACTGAAACAATCAAGCAGTCCACAGTGCACAGATACAGCAGAAAAGGAATAACGTTTAGTGCCATGTGAAGTCCAGTAAAGTCCAATTAAAGATAGTCCAAGGAGAGGTAGATGGTAGGTCAGGACCGCTTTCTAGTTGGTGATGATTCAGTTGCCTGATAACGGCTGGGAAGAAACCGTCCTTGAATTATTTTCTCATTTTAGGTAATTGGTTTTGAACATTCTTCCTGAACGTATCTCCACTCAAACACCCAACTCCTTCAAGAAAGGAGATAATTAGGCATCAAAATAAATTTCTGAGAAACTTTACATACTTAAATCAGCAGTCTTGGAATATATAATTTATACATCCATGGTATTTGGGAAGGTAATTTTCCTGTCGAAATCAATTCAGGAAATAAACTCCAAACTAGCTTCCAGAAGCCAGTCGTGAGATTGAATGAGATACTGCACCAAGATATTCATGACTACTCTGAAGTTTGCATTGTAATTGCTATTCATTGAAACTTGCTGAGATGCATATGGGCAGAGATTGCAATTGCCTGTGAAGGGAATGAGTCCATATCATTAGAAAGTTGGCATCTAACAAATAAATGTCCAAGCAGAGCTTCCCATTCCCACAATAACCTTTTTGTCCTGGGCCTCCTCCACCAACGAGTGAGGCCACACACAAATTGGAGATACAGTACCATATTTGGCTTGGGCAGCTTACAACCAGTGGTATGATTGTTGATTTCTCTAATTTCAAGTACCTCCTGCATTCCCTCTCTCTCCATCCCTCCCCCACCCTAGTTGTCCTGCCAGTTCCACTGTTCACATCCATATATCCCTTCATTGCAGTGCGAGGCACTAACTTTAAAAGAAGGACAAAGAAAATTAAAATCAAAGGAAGAAATAAATCTCAAAACTCATAAAATTCACTCTATTCAAAACCCATTCCTTAACGAATAATGATCAAGATACGTTTAAACCAACTGAGGTGCTTTGAACTGGTAAAAAACTGAAATCACTTTCAGTTTAAAAAAATGTTCACGGCTTTGTGCAAATAATCGTAAAGTCCTCTTGATTGACAGTTGCATCCTCATTATGCTATTTTACAAAAAACAAAGCCCCCAGAGATATTCTGATAAAGATGTAATTAATCTGCTACATGTAGTTGGATCAAAGATTTTGTGTAATAGGAGTTAATGTGGAATGTTAAACAGAAAATCAGTATGAGAATCAGGATTCACTTTCACTGCAGTTATACAGGCAGCAAGGTTTCTGTGTAGCAGGCTGGCTCCAGTTAATGTATACAGACACAAAATGCTGGAGTAACTCAGTGGGTCAGGTAGCATCTCTGGAGAAAACGGATAGGTGATGTTGCAGGTCAAGACCCTTCTTCAGACTGCGAGTCAAGGGAGAGGGAAACTAGAGGCATGAAAATGTACAGAACAAATCAGAGCCAACACCGGTGACCAAGGAAAGGTGGAGCCCACAATGATCTATAGTTGGCTGTGGAAAAGGTGATAGTGAGTCCGGATTAAAACGTGGTCGTAGAGCCAGAGAGCAGGAGGAATCACAGAGGGGTAGCAATGAGAGAGAGGGTATTGCAGAACTCCTTTCGAAGAGAGGAGGAAAGCCTGTTCAAAGTAGGCATACCTTGAGGAACTTTGGTCATGGAACAGACAAAATGTCTTCTTAGAGCTAGGCAACCAGCACTGCACACAATACTCCAAATGTGGTCTCGCCAATGATCTGCATAGTTGTATCAAGATGTCCCAACTTTTGTACTCAGTACCTTTTCCAATGATGGCAAGCATGCCAAATGCGTCTTCATCACCCTGTCCATCTGACCCACCATCTTCAAGAAACCATACACCTGTACGTCCGGTTCTGCAACACTCTAGGGCTCTGCCATTTACTGTTCAACTCTTGCCCTAGTTTGACATAGCAAAGTGTTACACCTCCCACTTATCAAGTTCAAGTTCAAGTTCAAGTGAGTTTATTGTCATGTGTCCCTGATAGGACAATGAAATTCTTGCTTTGCTTCAGCACAACAGAACATAGAAGGCATTGACTACAAAACAGATCAGTGTGTCCATATATCATTATATAAATATATACACACATGAATAAATAAACTGATCAAGTGCAAATAACAGATAATGGGCTATTAATGTTCATAGTTTTGTCCGAGCCAAGTTTAATAGCCTGATGGCTGCGGGGAAGTAGCTATTCCTGAACCTGGTCGTTGCAGTCTTCAGGCTCCTGTACCTTCTACCTGAAGGTAGCAGGGAGATGAGTGTGTGGCCAGGATGGTGTGGCTCCTTGATGATACTGCCAGCCTTTTTGAGGCAGCGACTGCTATAGATCCCCTCGATGCAAGGGAGGTCAGAGCTGATGATGGACTGGGCAGTGTTTACTACTTTTTGTAGTCTTTTCCTCTCCAGGGTGCTCAAGTTGCCGAACCAAGCCACGATGCAACTGGTCAGCATGCTCTCTGCTGTGCACCTGTAGAAGTTAGAGAGAGTCCTCCTTGACAAACCGACTCTCCGTAATCTTCTCAGGAAGTAGAGGTGCTGATGTGCTTTCTTAATAGTAGCATCAGTGTTCTCGGACCAGGAAAGATCTTCAGAGATGTGCACGCCCAGGAATTTAAAGCTCTTGACCCTTTCAACCATCGACCCATTGATATAAACGGGACTGTGGGCCCCCATCCCACTCCTTCCAAAGTCCACAATCAGTTCCTTGGTTTTGCTGGTGTTGGAGGGCCAGGTTATTGTGCTGGCACCATATGGACAGTTGCTCGATCTCTCTTCTGTACTCTGACTCATCCCCATCAGTGATACGTCCCACAACAGTGGTGCCGTCAGCGAACTTGATGATCGAGTTCGCACTATGGCAGGCTACGCAGTCATGAGTATAGAGTGAGTACAGCAGGGGGCTGAGCACGCAGCCTTGAGGTGCTCCCGTGCTGTTTGTTATCGAGTCTGACACATTTCCACCAATACGAACAGACTGTGGCCTGAGAATGAGGAAGTCGAGGATCCAATTGCAGAGGGATGCGCAGATACCCAGTTCTGCGAGTTTGGTAACCAGCTTGGAGGGGATGATTGTATTAAATGCCGAGCTGTAATCGATGAATAACAGCCTGACATATGAGTTTTTGTAGTCCAAGTGGTCCAGAGCGGAGTGGAGGGCCAGCGAGATCGCATCCACCGTTGATCTGTTGTGGCGGTAAGCGAACTGCAGTGGGTCCAGGTTTTTGTCGAGGTAGGAGTTGATTTGCACCATGATCAACATCTCAAAGCACTTCATCACCACAGGCGATAGTGCCACAGGTCGATAGTCATTGAGGCACGTCACCTTGCTCTTCTTGGGCACTGGTATGATTGATGCCCTTTTGAAGCAGGTGGAAACCTCAGACCTCAGAAGTGAGAGGTTGAAAATGTCCGTAAAAACTCCAGCCAGCTGGTCTGCACAGGTTTTTAGAACACGACCAGGTATACCATCAGGTCCAGGCGCTTTTCGAGGGTTCACCCCTCTGAAGGATTTCCTGACGTCGGCCTCTGTGACTGAGACTGAAATACCATCACAGCGAATGGGAGCTCGGGAAGGCACATCGGTGTTCTCCCTATCAAAGCGTGCGTAAAACGCATTGAGCTCATCAGGGAGTTGAGCTCATAGTTAAATTCCATATGTCTTCCTTGGTCCCTCCTTCTTAACTGATCTAGATCCTGTTGCAAATGTGGATATTCTTTCTCACTCTTCACTAAACTACCAGTTTTGGGGTTATCTTCAAACTTACTAACAATGTTAACTACATTGTCATCCAAATCGTTACTGTAGATAACAAACACAGTGGATTCAGCACTGACTCCAATGGCACACTGTTGGACACATGGCTCCAATCAGAAAAACAACCCTCCAAACTACCCTTTGACTCCAGCCTCCAATTTAAAATTTAAATTGATACTGTAGCTCCCATTGGATTCCATGTTCATAAATTCATAAGTTATAGGAACAGAATTAGGCCATTCGGCCCATCAAGTCGACCACCTTTCAATCATATCTTTCATACTCAACCCCATTCTCCTGCTTTCTCCCCATAACCCTTGACACCCTTACTAATCAAGAATCTGTCAATCTCCACCTTAAAAAATCCATTAACTTGCCCTCTACAGCCTTCGTGGCAATTAATTCCACAGATTCACCACCCTCTGACTAAAAAAAATCCTCCTCATCTCCTTTCTAATGGTATGTCCTTTTATTCTCAGGCTCTGGCCTCTGTCCTAGATTCTCCCACTGGTGGAAACATCCTCTCCACATCCACTCTATCCAGGCCTTTCACAATTTGATATGTTTCAATGAGTTTCCCCCCTTCTAAATGTGATTTAATCTTTAGTTTAGATTGGGAGCTGGCGTGCAGATGGATAAAGGTTGAGGTAGCAGAGGTTTAGCAGGATGTGCAGGTCCTGTATTTCATGGTAAGGAACTGCAGTTTGAGAACAAAATTTAACCTAGAGTCATAGAGTTAGACAGCACGGAAACAAGCCCTTCAGCCCAACTTGCCCATGGCGACCAAGATGCCCCATCTACACTAGTCCCACTTGCCTACATTTGGCCTATGTAATTCCAAACCTTTACTATCCAAGCCTTTCCAAATGTCCATTTAAATGTTGTTATCGTACCTGCTTCAACTACCTCATCTTAAAGGTAAATTGTAGAATTTATTATGACTTCATTGTGCCTCCTAAATGAACTGCAATTGCTGGAGTTCTCCTGCTTAAAGTTCTCCTCCTACACCATCATTCCCATTGTGCTTTGGGAAATTCTGAGAATGTGAAGTCAACATTTACATTTATTTTTCTCTTAATATATTTTTGTGGTGAACTAAGATTTCAATGTTAATCATCGTTTAATTCCTGATATTGAACTCAAATTATTACCTGGATGATTATTTGTTCCTTTCATATCACTGGGATCAAATTGGGAAACTACATTGAGGGAAAGCAACCAATGTACTGCCTTTCACTAGAATCACATTTATTTAACCACCATTCATTGGATCAGAACTCTCTTGGAGTCTAAGTGTGAATTTGGTGAGAGGATACTCATTTGTCATCTGAATGTTTAGGTACCTTCTTCCAGTAGATTATGAGCCTTCTGTTTTGACAGACCCCAGTAAAAACATAAGATTTTAGAGTTGTTTTATACTCGTTATGTTTTTTGTATGACAATAATTTGTTCATTTAGCTGAGATTATGCTTAAGGTTAAGACACAAGAAACTGCAGATGCCGGTATCTTGAGCAAAATACATGGTGCTGGAGGAACTCAGGTGCTGCCTACCTGCTGAGTTCCCCCAGCACTTTGTGTTTGGGTTATGCTTAAGATTACTCATGGTTCCTTCTTTGTTCAAATGGTTATTTCATTGCTTATGTCTTTTAATGAATGCCCTATCTCAAAACCAGGTAGTCTGCAATAGCAACCCAAAGCTGGTTAGCAGTTCTCTGATCTCAAGATCTCAAAAAAAAACTCACCCATGTCTACCTGCTACATTTTGTCTGCCTCTTCTCTCTCACACTTTCTCTCCCTCCTCTAAAATCAGTCTGAAAATGGATCCCGACCCAAAACGTCATCTGTCCATGTTCTCCGGAGATGCTGCCTGACCCGTATTAGAGATTCTTCCTCGACTGAGGGTTTGTGTAATATGTGAACAGAGGGAAAAACTATATGTAACTGGTCACAGTTAAGAAAATTCACTGAGATACAGTATCTAATTCAAAAAGTATGAATTGCAATATTTAATATTAGAAGAAAGGACAGGGAAAAAATGGATAAAGAAAGAAATGAGAGAAATAAGTGAAATAGGATTATTTCTTAATAATTTTCATCTTGCACATTTCATTAAGGAACTGCTGCACATTTGAAAACTGCTTGTTCAGGAGCAGAGATGTTGTTTTAGATTCAAACCATTTATACTTGAATGTATAAGACCAAATATATTCTGCGTGGTTTACCAAATATCAAATGGACCATTTTATGCAAATTTATAAATTGCACATGAATTTTCAATGCAAGTTTACTTGCAAGGTACTTGTGGAGGGAAGCCTGTGGGGACCAGGGCAAATTGGGTAGCATCTTCTCTATTTCTTGGTTTAACTGAACATGTCCAATTAAATGCATAATAATGATGAATACTAAGAGCTTTACTGTAATTGCTATTGAACATTCAATGAACACCTGCATGCATTACAGCATTCTGGATTTATGTCATTAAATATAAATTCTCCAACTACATCATTAATGGCATTTGAACTCCAACGACCAGATCACTCTTTAAAATCTGTGGATTATGAGCTCAAGAATATCATCTCTCTGCTGCTTAATTCCTACTGAAAATGTTTGGATATTTAACATGGAAATAATGGTGGACACCAGGACCTCACCATTGTTTTACCGACAACCTAGGCATATTTCTTATTCTTATTTCTTAGCTCTGGATTTATTCTTCAGTTTTTTTCATATAATATAAATATTTTTTTCAGACTTTGGTCTTCAGATTTGAGCCTCTCAGCTCCGGTTCTAAATTTTTACTTTGACTCAGTATTGACTACAGAGTTGAAATTAGGTTTGCCCAGAAGGTAATTGTTTCCTGCTTTATCGCAACGTAAAAAAGCGTTTTCAAACTCTTTCCAGGGCCACAGTAATTGAAGCAAATAATGGAAGGCTTCTAGTGATAACAACATTGATCAACAAAGGTCCAATAGCTGTGTTGTACCTTTTATCACTTAATTCTGTTTTTACAGCTGTCAGGTTCATTGTTTTACCAATTTATTTTGCTCTTGCAGTTTGTGATCTCACATCACCATTTTATATCCATTGTGGTTACCCTGATAATGTCTCTAAATCAATAAAACATCACACTGAATATTAACAAGCAATCAAGGTGCTCTTCTTCAACAATTAAACAACTTTATTGCAGAATGCAATCTTATTTTCAGATTTGCAATTATAAATCACATTGCATTAAATTCATCATTATTTTTGCAAGTACCATTGACTCACTGATAACTCTTTCTGAAAATCCTAAAGTCCGATGCAACTAGTAAAAATTAGTGGAAAAATATACCTTGTAGGCATAGATTATATGGCAAGATGTGTTAACATTCAGAGTTCTTCCAAATGGTATTTTGAAAACAAATGCAGTCAGTGCACTATCTGTTTGTATTTGACATAAGCATTGAACCATGATGCAAGCACTTGATCCCTGTCTAAAAATAATTTTACGAATGCTAAATGGACGAATTGTGAAATATTGTATAAAAGCACCATCGATGAATCTTCCGTTATTGATATTCCAAGCAATTCTATCAGCAATTGTTGAATTAATGTAGGGAAATTTAACTTGCAACTTGTGAGGAACCAGTGTAGTAATCTACCACAGTCAATCCGGTTGTGTGGTTTCAGCCAATCTTGACAGCATTTGTGCATGTTAATTTCATGGATGTTGACTCACACTTGCACAGCAACATTAACCCTGGGAACAATGACATCTCCTTTCAATCAAGCATTCACACGATTGCCATCTATATTCATTCAGTTCTACTGAAATGTAAACACTAGATGAGGTGAGGTGATGTGAGGCCTGATGCTAATCATTAATCTCCTTTAGGCTTACATTATGCAGACATTCAGGCCACACTTCTGGTTGGATTGCTAGCCTGGGCTTTTGCCAGCTTTGCTTCTCTGGGTGGATGCTCACTGCGTATGAGTTGTTATTTTGATTACCCACACAATCTAATGAATTGCTTATTGCTTGGCTTCTGTGGAAAGCAATTTCAAATTCAAGCATTAACCACCCCTTACCTTTCAGCAGAGTTCATTCAAATTTGTTAGAGTACAATTCAGCTTATAGAAATATTTTTTGATTCAGATTTTTCTGTGAAAAAATTGTGAGAACAACTTTAATAAGATATTTATTCCAGATTTTGCATTAGCGTAGATTATTCAATGAAATTTTATTGTCACACTAGACCAAGTGCGACCCGTTGGCTACCGTCCCCTCAACGCGCGGTTGTGGGGAGGGGGGCAGCCTGCAGCATCACACACACACACTAACAACCCCCCCCACACACACACACACTAACCACCCCCCACACATACATAGTAACCAACCCCCTTGATATTATATTAATATTATTCATTGGCTCCTTTTACCCCATCCCCACCTTATCCACTGACGCATAACCCCCACCTCGCAGGCGCGTCTAGAGAAGGAGGGGTTAGAGAGAGAGGGCAGAGAAAAAAGGGAGCAGAGACAGAGGGGCAGAGACAGACAGAGAGGGGCAGAGAGAGTGGGGCACAGAAAGAGAGAGGGAGAGGGGGTGGAGGGGGAGGGTGGAGGGAGGGGGAGGGGTGGAGAGGGGGGGAGGGTGGAGAGGGGGGGGTTGGGTGGAATGGGAGGGAGGGAAGGGCAGAAAGGAGGGAGAGAGGAGGGGGAGAGGGGGAGAGGAGGTATGAGAGGGGGAGAGGGGGAGGAGATGGGGGAGGAGCGGGGAAGATGGGGAGGAGAGGGGGAGAGGGGGGAGGAGAGGGGGAGGAGAGGGGAGGAGAGGGGGGAGGAGAGGGGGAGAGGGGGGAGGAGAGGGGAGAGGGGGGGAGAGGAGAAGAGGGGGAGAGGGGGGGAAGAGAGGGGGTGGGGGAAGGGGAGGGGGAGGGAGGTGCAGGGGGGAGTGGGGATGGAAGGGAGGGGGAGGAGGAGGGGAGGGGAGAGAGAGGGGAGAGGGGGAGAGACGGGTGGAGAGGGGGTTGGAGGGAGAGGGGGAAGGGGGAGTGGGGGAGAGAGAGTAGGCAGGAAGGGGGGGAGAGGAGGGGGAGTGGGGGAGAGGGAGGGGGAGAGGAGGGAAATGGGGGAAATATGGGGGAAATGGGGGGAGGAGGAGGAGGAGGAGGAGGAGGAGAGGGGGTAGAGGGGGAGAGGGGGAGGAGAGGGGGGAGAGGGGGAGAGGAAGCAGTGGGGAGGAGAGGATAACAGCGGGGAGGAGCGGGGAGGAGCGGGTAGCAGCGGGAGGGGGAGGCAGGGGAGGGCGGTGACTTCACTCACTGCGCGTGGAACATAACACAGCAGGCCGCGAGGAGAAAGTCTTGAAAAGCAAGCCGGGAAGCTCGTGAGTGCTCGTGATCTCGGAAGAACTGGGATCTGCAGTACAGAGCCCACTTGTTCGTTCTTTCTGCGTCTTTTGAAGACCGGGGGGGGGGGTGGAGGGAGGGGGAGGGTGGTGACGTCACTCCTGGAAAACAGTGCCCAGCAGGCTGCGCATTGAAAACTGCACAGCTCGCCGCAACGAACAGAGCCATTGTGACATCATCAGCTCGTTAACTTCAGCTCGGTAACTTCAAAAAATATTTTAGATTTGTGAGCAATTTTAATTAAAAAACTCGGGAAATAATGAATCAAATTTTCAGATGAGGCGATTTTCGAGATCATGAGGTAAATCTCTATTGGAATATGTACAAATTTTACCGTTAGCGTGTCGTGTTTTCGAGGAGATGTGAATCACAGAAAGACACACAAATACACACACACACACACAAATACACAAATACATCCACATCCAATATCAGAGTTTTATAAGTATACTAGACCAAGTGCAGACCCGTTGGGTCTGGACCCCGAACGTGCTTCAGACCCCGGGGTCTGGTTCCCGAACGTGCTTCAGCGTCTTGACGGCGTAGACACAGAGGACGGCGAAAAGCAGGGGGGGAAGTGCCGATGTTTGGCTTGAACCAGCGTGAGAGAGCCGGCCCGGGGGGGGGGGGGAGGGGGGGTAGTGGAGGAGAGCCAGGCGGCAGCAGTGAAAATCGCTAACGAAAAAATAAAATGTCGGCGTTTTTGGAGGAGAGCCGGGCGCTTGAGCCAGCATGAGAGAGCCGGCCCGGGGGGGGGGGGGGTAGTAGAGGAGAGGGCGGGCAGCAGCAGCTAAAATCGCTAGCGAAAGAAAAAAAATGTCAGCGTTTTTGGAACAGAGCCGGGCGGCAGCAGCTGTTATGGTGGCTGGCCAGCAGGAGGCCACAAAATGAGTGAGTGGGGGGGGGGGGAGGATGGATTTAATTTTAAAATGTGTACATAAAAATGTCTAAATCTAATAAGGAGTGTGTTAGGGTATGTAAAAGTGTAATGTCTAGCGAAATGGAAAAAATCTCTGAGTTTTCGCGTGTGGTTTTGGCGGAGTAAGGAATCAAAGGCCAAATCTGACACAAATACACACACCCATACTCCCACACACACACAGAGTTTTAATAGTATATAGATAGATGTACTTAGGTACAGTGAAATGCATTGTTTTGCAGACAACCAGGTAAAATAATATAGCAGACCTCACCAAGGCAGTAAATAAGTGTTGCCACGTTTTGGTGCCGACAAAGTTGCAAAAGTTCACCGACCAGTCCCATCTACTGCCTGCCGCCACACGTGGCAGTAGCCCTCCCACACCGGGTCCCCTGTTCATTCTCAGCGGTCCCTTCCCCTCCCGCCGGGTCCAGATTACAAAAGGGAAGATACTGTAGACACAAAAAGCTGTAGTAACTCAGCAGGTCAGACTGCATCTCTGGAGAAAAGGAATAGGTGATGAATAGGTCGAGCCCCTTCTTCAGACAGGAGGAGAACTTCTTCATAAAGACATACCTTGAGGAGATTTTGCAGTGGAGAAGACAAAATGTGTAGGAAGGAACTGCAGATGCTGATTTAAACCGAAGATTGACATAAAAAGCTGGAGTAACTCAGCAGGACTGACAGCATCTCTGGAGAAAAGGAATAGGTGACGTTTCGGGTCGAGACCCTTCCCCCTGATTTGAGAGACTGGATAATAAAGGGCCTGTCCCACTTACGCAACCTTTACAGGAGACTGCTGGCACCCGTGATAGGTCGCCGAAATTTTCAACATGTTGAAAATGCAGCGGCGACCAGAAAGATGCTGCGACTCTTTGGAGACCTCTTACAACCATAGGAGACCTCTCATGACCATAGGAGACCTCACACGATCATAGGAGACCTCTCACGACCATAGGAGACCTCTCATGACCATAGGAGACCTCTCATGACCATAAAGGCGACCTCTGGCGACATGTCGCAGGAGACCTCTCACGACCATAGGAGACCTCTCATGACCATAAAGGCGACCTCTGGCGACATGTCGCAGGTGACCTCTCACGACCATAGGAGACTTCTCACGACCATACAGCCTGTATGGTCATGAGAGGTCTCCTATGGTTGTGAGAGTTATCCAAAGAGTCATAGCGTCTTTCTGGTCGCCGCTGAATTTTCAACGTTGAAAATTTCGGACACCTATCACGGGTGCCGGCAGTTGCCTGTAAAGGTCGCGTACGAGGGACAGGCCCTTAAGACACATGGGCAGAATTAGGCCATGTGGCCCATTGAGCATGCTCCGCCATTCAATCATGGCTGATCTACCTTTCCCTCTCAACCCCATTCTTCTGCCTTCTCCCCGTAACCTTTAATGCTATTACTAATCAAGAACCAGTCAATCTCTGCTTTAAAAACACCCAATGACTTGGCCTCCACTGCCGCATGTGCAATGAATTTAACAAATTCATCACACTCTGGCTAAAGAAATTCCTCTTCATCTCCATTCTGATGGTAAGTAATTTTATTCTGAGGCTGTACCCTCTGTTCCTACATTCTCCCATCAAACAGTCGATCCTGGTATACATCAGGAAAATAGAGGTGCATGTGACAAGCGTAAACAAATAATCATGGAAAATGTAATCTGCATTCAGATGGGCAAGTGAAAATTTGCGGTAATAGTCTGGAGAATTAATTGTTTGGAGTAGATAAAGGATGTTATTCTTTATCAGTACATTGGCAACAAATGAGGAAACAAACTATTGTGTGTAATGATAAAGAGTTAATTCATCTGGTGATTAAAGCCCCTTAA
>CM075986.1:1449186-1463142 GCA_038087875.1 Malacoraja senta | reverse complement strand
TCTCCCTCACAAGAATGAATCTCGACTGCATATTCAATTACATTTTGCCTGTCAAACTATGATTCCAGTTTAGCAGGGTTAGATCATTGTTCACACCATGAAACTGATGCTTTTCCAAATGACTATTTTTATCTTGGACTAATTTATAATCCTTTTCATAGTCATTTTAAATTGTATATTAACAGCGATATTACCTAAATGTTCCCTTAATGTTACTTAGAGCCGTTGAGTCATACATCGTGGAAACAAATCTTTAGGCCCAACATGTCCATGCCGATCGACGTGCCCCATCTAAACTAGTCGCATTTACCTGCGTTTGGCCCATATCCCTCTAAACCTTTCCTTCCATGTATCTTTCCAATTGTTGTGAAATATTGTTTAATGTACTTGCCTCAACAACTTCCTCTGGCAGCTCATTTCATTTACCCTACACCCTCTGTCTAAGAAAGTTGCCCCACCTGATTTTATACGTGCTCCACCCGACCTGCCATATTACCTGCAACTTAATCCAGTAAATCAATCTTCTTTGTTGAGCCAGAAGCACACTGTTGAAGAACATTCAGATGTTCTTCATGGTGGGTATATGGTACGAGCATAACATTGAAAATACATTTGGACAGGTACATGAATAGGAAAGATTTAGAGGAATATGGGCCAAACCCAAGCAGGTGGGACGAGTGTAGGTGGGGCATCTTGGTCTGTATACGCAGGTTGGGCAGAAGGGCCTATTTCCATGCTGTATGACTCTGTTACTCTATCACTGTCTCTGAATACAGAAACATGTCCCTTTCCTTACTACTTGGATTATTGCTATCCCAGTCCACATTGGAATGGTTGAATGGTTAATGATATGTCACTATATATCATAGTGTGCGGTAAGATAACACATTATCATTGTGTTTTTGCTGTAATAACCATTCAAATCTGTTCCTCGATTATTAAATTTAATTATCTATATTACTAAAAGTCTGATCTTGACCACTTCCTGTTGTTCTGTACATTGAGTTTAGAAAAACGCTGCCACTTACGGCTGTGATTTTTGGCCATCTTACTCAGAGTCCCCCTCCGCTGCGCAGGACAAGAGGATTTTTCCCATCGATGAAAAATAAAAGAATTATTAGTGTTTAAAAAATGTTGAGATTCTCTCTCCTGAAGGCCACACCCCTTCCGGAGGGACTATAAAACCCAGAAGTGTGGAGGTGCCTCAGTTCTCTGTAAGATGCCTGGTTTTGAAAGTGCTAAAGCAAGCTGCCTTGCCTTTGGTTTTGAAAGTGTTCAAGCAACCTGCCTTGCCATTGGTTTTGATAGTGCTAAAGCAAGTTGCGTTGCCTTTGGTTTTGAAATTGCTAAAGCAAGCTGCCTTGCCTTTGGGTTTGAAAGTGCTAAAGCAAGCTGCCTTGCTTTTGGTTTTGAAAGTGCTAAAGCTAGCTGCCTTGCATAATTAGAGTTGCCTTGCATAATTAGAGTTGCCTTGCCTAATTAGAGCTGCCTTGCCTAATTAGAGCTGCCTTGCCTTCTATATAATTAAAAGTCTAATCTTGACCTCTTCCTGTTTGTGCTTTATATTGATTTTAGTAAAAACGCTACCACGCACGGCTGTGATTTTTGGCCATCTTACTCAGAGCCCCCTCCGCTCATCAGGTGCTGAGGATTTCTCCCATCGATGAAAAATAAAAAAGTTATTAGTGTTTAAAAAATGTTGAGGTTCTCTCTCCTGAAGGCCACGCCCCTTCCGGAGGGACTATAAAACCCGGAAGTGTGAAGGTGCCTCAGTTCTCTGCAAGATGGGGGAGTGAGAGGTCGCAATTCTCAGTCTGAGCTGTGAATAAAACTGAACACATGTCTACTAAACTGTGAGTGGTTTTACTGACCTGTCAGTGCCCTTAATGTGGTTTAAAAATGTAGTTTGAAAATGCAAAAGTGTGTTTTGGTTTGAAAGTGCTAAAGCTGTGTTGCCTTTGGTTTTGAAAGTGCTAAAGCAAGCTGCGTTGCCTTTGGTTTTGAAATCGCTAAAGCAAGCTGCCTTGCCTTTGGTTTTCAAAGTGCTGAAGCAAGCTTCCTTGCCTTTGGTTTTCGTAGTGCTAAAGCAAGCTGCCTTGCCTTTGGTTTTGAAAGTGCTAAAGCAAGCTGCCTTGCCTAATTAGAGTTGCCTTGCCTAATTAGAGCTGCCTTGCCTAATTAGAGCTGCCTTGCCTAATTAGAGCTGCCTTGCCTTCTATATAATTAAAAATTTAATCTTGAACACTTCCTGTTTGCGCTTTATATTGATTTTAGAAAAAACGCTACCACGTACGGCATTGATTTTTGGCCATCTTACTCAGAGTCCACCTCAGCTCATCAGGTGCTGAGGATTTTTCTTGATTAAAGATAAAAGAGTTATTAGTGCTTAAAAAATGTTGAGATTCTCTCTCCTGTCAATCACGCCATGAAGGCCATGCCCCTTCTGGTGTGAGGGGGAGGGACTATAAAACCCAGAAGTGTGGGCATGGCTCAGTCTCTGCAAGATGGGGGAGGGAGAGGTCACGACTCGCTGTCTTTAGTGGCCTTGCACCCTGCTTGAAATGGTATGAAACTGCACTTGAATTTGGTGCCCTTGCACCCTGCTTGAAATGGAATTTCAAGGAATAGCCGTGAGTCAACTGCAAGCCCACCAGCCGTGAGCGAGTGAGCTGCCAGAACAACAGGCTTGAGTGACTGAGCCGCCAGCCCAAGAATCCATTCGGCCCACAGTCCATACTAGCCCTCTGGAAACCAGTCCCTTCAGCGCACAACACCCATACTAGTGTTCCAGAAAGCCCCCCCCCCCCACTGGCCACCAATATTGGAATTGGTGGAGAGGTGGAATTTTGCGTTGGGGGACCAGCCCTCCCGTGTGATGCTGGGACCCAACGGGTCCCATATAGTCTAGTTATCTATTATATATTTGTAGAAAAGTGTATTCTTTGTAGAAAACACATATTTTCCCTCAATGGATATGACCTGCTTTCTGAAAGCAAGTGTATTGTAAGCCACAGATTATGAATCTTAAAGTGTAATTAAGAAACAGAGTGTGGCAATGGTGTAGGTCCCACTTTGCCAGATGTTAAATCTTTCAGTGGGATTTCCTTCAAGCAAACAATACAGCGGACCTGCTGCAGATGTATGCATTTGGGAGCTTTCTTGTCTTCCTGGTCCATTCATTACCCACAACAGCAGCGTAATCTATGGGAGCTCATGTCTAATTAGAGCAACAACAGGTCAGAGTGCCATTGTAAATAAAGGTGATTAATTTTAGTATTGCTGTTAAACTGCCAGCAGGAAGAGAGGTTAACTTGACTCTAAGCTGGAAAGGATGCAATTGTCTGACAAGTAAAGGCTGGACAAACTAGGCTTCTATAAGTGAGAAGAGTGAGGGAGGACTTGATTGATGTATATAAGATCCTGAAGATGTTTCCCCTTGTGTGAGATTTTAGAACTAAAGGACACTACATAAAAATAAGGGGTTATCCATTTAAGACAGAGATGAGATAAACTATTTTCTCTCTGAGCATCAAGAACCTTTGATACTTTCCTCCTCAAAGGAGAAGCAGAGTGTTTGAATACTCATAAGACAGAGATTCATAGATACTTGTTATGTAAATGGGTCATGAGGAATTAAGGTTGCAATGTTTGAGTAATTTAATATAAAATGTGGAGAACATGGCTTTCAAAAGGATCAAAGCCTGGAAGTCATAGATGACATTTGAAGGTCGAGGTACTTAGAACATTACAAAGTCAGACACAGGTACAGGTAGAGCTGCTGTCTCACAGCGCCAGAGACCCAGGTTCGATCCTGACTACGGGTGCTGTCTGTGCAGAGTTTTTACATTCCCCCTGTGACCACGTGGATTTTCTTTGGGTGCTCCAGTTTCCTCCCACATTTCAAAGATGTGCAGGTTTGTAGGTTCCCGATGTTGGGGTAGTCCAGAACCAGGGACCATAGTTTAAGAATAAGGGGTAGGCCATTTGGAACATAGATGAGGAAAAACTTTTTCACCCAGAGAGTTGTGAATCTGTGGAATTCTCTGCCTCAGAAGGCAGTGGAGGCCAATTCTCTGGATACTTACAAGAGAGTTAGATAGAGCTCTTAAAGATAATGGACAATAGACAATAGGTGCAGGAGTAGGCCATTTGGCCCTTCGAGCCAGTACAGTCAATCAATGTGATCATGGCTGATCATCCCCAATCAGTACCCCGTTCCTGCCTTCTCCCCATATCCCCTGACTCCGCTATCTTTAAGAGCCCTATCTAGCTCTCCCTTGAAAGTATCCAGAGAACCAGCCTCCACCGCCCTCTGAGGCAGAGAATTCCACAGACTCACAACTCTCTGTGAGAAAAAGTGTTTCCTCATCTCCGTTCTAAATGATTTACCCCTTATTCTTAAACTGTGGCCCCTGGTTCTGGAATCCCTCAACATCGGGAACATGTTTCCTGCCTCTAGCGTGTCCAAACCCTTAATAATCTTATGTTTCAATAAGATATCCTCTCATCCTTCAAAATTCCAGAGTATACAAGCCCAGCCACTCCTTTCTCTCAGCATATGACAGTCCCGCCGTCCCGGTCAGGGGATATGGGGAGAAGGCAGGAACGGAGTACTGAATGTGGATGATCAGACATGATCACAGTGAATGGCGGTGCTGGCTCGAGGGGCTGAATGGCCTGCTCCTGCACCTATTGTCTATTGTTAATTGGCTGCTGTAAACTCCCCTAGTGTGTAGGATGCGAAACTGGGATAACATAGAACTAGTGTACGGGTGATCGATGATTGGCGTTGAAGTGGTGGTCCGAAGTGCCTGTTTACATGCTGTATCACTCAACTAAACCAAAGGTACAAACAATAATCAAAAAAGCAATTGAATATGGACTGTTATATCCAGAGTAGTAGATAGAAGGTATTATTCACTGGTTAACCACACCAGACCAGAGATCACATTTTAGGAAGGATACACTAGCCTGAAAGGGACTGCAGGACAGATTTACCAGCAAGATTTCTGAACTCTGAAAGGATATTACACAAATTAGTACTTATATTTGAACTAAATTGTTAGATTATCTGCTGGAAGCTTTCAAGCTAATCAACGAAGCAGAAAAGGTTATAAAGAGAAACGACTGCTTACAAATATGTTAGGAAGCACTTTAAAATGCACAGGCCGGAAGGTTTGAAGTTGTGCAGACTGGCTTCAACTAATACTAATCAATCATAAAATAAGATACACTACTAATCAAATTAGCAATGTGGCCTGTCCTGGAAGTAGATTGCTTTTGTTGCTTAAACCACTTCAAATGGATGGGAGTTAATTGCTTATTACAATTTACTTATTTCTTGCTTGTTGTCACTAACTCACCCCTCACACACATATTACAGGTCAACACTATATTTTCACTTGTCTGGAGTGATACACCACCAATATTGTACACAGTACACCAGAAGCAGAATCACAAATGCCCTATATAACTAAAGTATGATCTGCCTCCTATTTAATTCTC
The DNA here is from genome assembly GCA_038087875.1 of Malacoraja senta. NCBI lineage: Eukaryota > Metazoa > Chordata > Chondrichthyes > Rajiformes > Rajidae > Malacoraja > Malacoraja senta. The sequence continues at coordinate 1,457,637 of CM075986.1, read as the reverse complement.
CACAATAAGTCATAACATTCAGTTACTTTTCTTGATTACTTGCTGTTTCTGCTTCCAAACTTTGGTAAATCATGCATGAAGACTCTCAGATCACTCTACATCATGAACTCTAATTTCTCACTGTTCAAATAATATGCCCCTCTTTCATTTCCCCAATGGAAAATCTTGCATGTAACACTTAATATATTTGTCAGATCTTTGACCACTCACTTAATCTATATCTCTTTCTTATAGCCTCCTTGTGTCCTCTTCACAACTTACTTTCCAACAATTTTGTTGTGTCATCTGCAACCTTATCATTGGCACCTTCATTTAAGACCTTGTGTGCATCACTCATAACATAGTACCAAAAAAAAAATGTATCCTGTATTTCCTGTTGGCCTGCCATCTTCCATATGTACTAATATGCTGCCACCTCCACCATGAGCTATTCTTTTCGACACCAATCTTTGATGCAACACCTTACCAATTATTGGAAGCTGAGAAATGTGCATCCACTAGATCTCCTTTATTCACACAACATAGTTTTTCAAAGAACTCAAATATGAAACATAATTTGGGGGGAAATCATCCTTCCATGACCAGAGAGCAGTACTGAACTACTATCTACCTGATTGGTGAACCTCGGACTATCTTTGATTGGACTTTACTGGCTTTACTTTGCACTAAACGTTATTCCCTTATACACTGTAAATGGCTCGATTGTAATCATGTATTGTCTTTCCGTTGACTGGACAGCTATTCACTGTACCTCAGTACACGGGACAATAAACTAAACTGAACTGAATTGCAAATCAAATTAGAGGTGCTCATATCATTACATACAGTGTAAACATTTATATATGTGTAGGCTATTTTTTAATTAAACTGGTTCTGGTTAATCAACATCTAATTCCCAAACTGCAATCTTTCATTCCTGAATTCTAATTGTTTACCGAATAACAAACTAAAATTGAAGCCTTAATTGTTGCTCAGTGACTGGCTGTCAGCGCAGGGACTTCACTTGCTTATCCAATATTTTATAGATTAAGTGCATTCTTAGTCAGCAGAAATCCTTGACATATTAAAGGCACACTCAGGGAATATGATGCTATTTAATAATGATAGAGCTTGCTTTTACTTAAATAGAATTCTTCAGGTTATACTTCTCCAGTCTGACGTCCGCACCATCGAAGGGAATCCCTGCCTCAAAACGGCAGCCAGCATCATCAGAGACCCACACCGCCCTGGCCGCACGCTCATTTTCACCCCTACCATCAGGAGGAAGGTACAGGAGCCTGAAAACTGTAATGACCAGGTTCAGTAACAGCTTCTTCCCAACAGCCATTTGGCTATTAAATACTTCAACCTCAAATAAGCTCTGAACTACATAGACTATTATTGTTGTTATTGCACTAATATCGTTTTTTTGTGATTTTTGGTGCATACGTATTTGTGTGTGTGTATATATAAGGTTGTAAATCTGTCTCATATCTGCCTAAATGGAAGAGAATGATATTTCAACAATCTTTCCCAGACCTCTGCATTTTCTTTCATGAAGGAAGTCTAAAGAATCAAGTGTTTTATTGTCATATGTCTCAGATAGACCAATAAAATTCTTACTGCAGCAGCATAACAGAATATGTAAACATAGTACACTGTAAACAATATATAGTAAACGAGAGAGAAAAAAAAGGTCAGTGTGTGTATATATACATACTCACAATTACACTATATATCTATATCTTCATGACTCTTCATCTTACACTCAGTCTCAACAAGACCAAGGTCCTACATCAACCTGCTCCAAGCTCTTAAATAAATCCTTTCAGCAGAAGCACCGGTGGCACTGAGCTGAAGCTAGTTGATCACTTTAGGTACCTGGAAAGTGGCACCTCTTCCGATGGCTCTCTCGACATGGAAATAGTGGCTCGAATCGGCAAGGTCAGTCAAGAAGTTCCCTAAACTTCAAATGCATAAGATCTTTCACAAACATCTGAGAGAGAAGACATCATATTGATATATGAGCTCATGTATAAGATGGTGGTCTTTCAGTCCAGTATTCCAGTACTCCTTCAATTTTACATTGCATTCTTACCTTAAACTGAGATCACAAAATACATCTGAATGGTGCTCATAAACTCACCATCAATCAGCAAATGACACAAATTCCAGAACTCTGCTGCACTCAGAACATCCCAAATGCTCTGTCACCTTGGAGCATGGAGCTTATTCTTCCTTGGCAGATCATAAGATCATAAGTGATAGGAGTAGAATTAGGCCATTCGGCCCATCAAGTCTACTCCGCCATTCAATCATGGCTGATCTATTTCTCCCTCCTAACCCCATTCTCCTGCCTTCTCCCCATAACCTCAGACATTCATGGATTGGCACAAAATAAAACGCGCTGCTACTGCTTGTTACAGAAATGATGATCGGTTTCCTGATAATACAAGGGGGGGGTTTTATTCACTCACATTGCTTTAAAAAAAAGGCAGAAATCTTATGTAATCATTCTCAGAGTGACAGCTGGGGTCCAGCAGCATAATTGTTAAATGACTAGATTAGGAAAGGCCTGAACCATTGAGCAGACAAAATGATCATGACAGTGGGAAAACTTAAATCTAAGCGAATAAATATACCTGGTTATGAAAAAATATACTTGTCTCGCAAATGTTTGAACAATTGACCAGGGATATGAGTATGACAAAAGGCATCCTTAAATCTAAGCTAATAAATAAACCTGAAGTTATTTTTTTTTAAATCCTATCTCCATAATTTTAACTGTGAAACTAACTGATTGCCCTTAAAGGCCATTTGGGAGAACATATTTCATTCTGACCTGTGCCTGGGCTACATGTGACTCCTAAACAAGAACAATGAGGTTTATTCCTGACTGCTTCCTCACTTCAAGATGAATTAGGGATGAACACTAAATATCAGCATTTTCATCAAAACCCTTCACTATAAATACATTTTAAAATTCAGTACATCAAAATATTAATCACCAAGCATCCAAAAAGTAGTGATAGTGCTTTATATTTTCTGCTAGTCTTTGAGCCATCAGCAACCATACAAAGCTTTCAGAAGCTTCTTGTGTCCAATTTGTACAATTTTTAAAGTGTTTCAAAGTTAGAATTCTGAATCATGTTCCAGATGGTCTAACATAATTCATAACTTATCGAAATAAGGAACTGCAGATTCTGGTTTACAAAGGAAGTCACAAAATGCTGGAGTAGTTGAACGGGTCAGGCAGCATCTCTGGAGAACGTGGATAGATGACACTTCATATTGTTAATACTGGCCAAATTAAATACACCATAAAATGGAGGATCCTTGCACTTGTCAGAATTGCTTAACCCTTGTCAGCTGAAATTTACAGGCTTTGGATGGCGCCAGCTAGTCTAGGCTCAGACTGGTATGCAGGATGGTGAGGGATCCAGGTGTTCTCCTTGTTCTCCTAAATTGATAAAATGTATAGCAGTTTTGCAAACAAACCTTAAATGCATCATTTCGATTGGATCGCTGCAAGGCCATTGTAAATAGTATAAATAATGTTGCGAGATGGTCATCCTGTTAATTGATGATTGGTCAAACTGTTGAGCCTTGGAGAAACTGTTTGAATCCACATGTTGCAGTGTTCATTTTTGTTTGCTTCTTTTAGAAGCTTCTTTCAAATACAATGTATTCAAGATTGTATTATTGGGTTAGGGAACTGTCAATTATGTACTGTTATTATCAATATGTTTAATTGGTTTATAAAGAGACCACCCCCATGTGGTTTGGCCCCTCAAGGTTCGGGGGCCTATAAAAGGTAGCTCCCACGAGGTCCGATGTCGATCTTCTGGATGAACGCTTGGGACTGCGTGACCTTTTGGAGTGTCTCTGCTTGCACGAGGCTAGAAGGGCTTGGCCAAGCAGAGAAGGATCGAACCCACCATGGTTAGGTATTGTATAGGGGAATTTGTGTTGTGTTATCCAAAATAAAGTTTAGTTGCTCAAGTGCTTGATTCAGTATTTTATTGACTGAAACTAGACTGGGGGAGCTTAGAATGAGCTATTTACAATGTCAGGACCATTTTTCAGACTCGGGATCAAGGAGAGAATAAAGTCGTTGAGGTTCACTGCAGGTCTGGGTATATGAGGCCCGGAGCTGCGGGAGAGTCAGAGCGAGGGCCTGGTAGTGCTGGCACATGGCAGAGAGTGTAGAACGCAGGGCATGGAAGGAGAACTGTTGTACGAAATGGTGGATTGAGGGTAGGTACCTGAAATCGTGGTTGGCTCTGAACTGGGAGGCCTGGAATCGGAGCTCACGAAACACAAGTTGGCAAGTGTTGAGCAAACACGCCATCCGTGGTAGCGAGTCTGGGTCAGAACATGGTTGGAGAGCAGGAGAGCAGCAGGAATCACAGAGTAGGAGCAGTGAGAATGGGTCGCACAGAACTGCCGTCGGAGAGAAGAGGAGGAGAACTTTTTCAAAGCTGGCTATCATTGAGGAGAATTCGCAAAATGTAAAAACAAGGAACAAGGTGACATTTCGGATTGGGACCCTTCTTCAGACTAAAGAAATGTGTGTCGACCTAAAATATCACCAATCCATGTTCTTCAGAGATGCTGCCTGATCCAATAAGTTACCCCAATACTTTGTTTCCTTTTTTGCATCACAACTTGGCTTAGCAAATGGTTTGTCCTAGTCCACAAGAAATTGCGGAATTGTGGATGCAGCCTAGACCATTCCTTCTTCTCCCCTTTCCCATTGGGTTGAAGATACAAAGGCTTGAAAGCATGTTACACCAGTTTCAAGAACAGCTTATTCTTAAAATAGACACAAAATGTTGGAGAAACTCAACGGGACAGGCAGTATCTCTGGAGAGAAGGAATAGGTGTGAAGAACAAGTCTGAAGAAGGGTCTCAACCCAAAACGTTACCCATTTCTTCTCTCCAGAAATGCTGCCTGTGAGTTCTCCCGAGTTTGCCCTGATTCGAACTCGGAGATTTACGGTAATGGCCACTCGTCTGTACTCGGGGCTCTAGTGGACATTTTTCATCATGTTGAAAAATCTTCACGAGTCTTCCCGTGCTTACCTGCCATTAGCAAGTCTTCCCGAGTACCTGCCGTTAGCGCTAAGAGATGACCCCAAGCTCCGATGTACCCGCTACGTCCATTTTCCATGCTTACCACGAGTTTGATATTCTTTAAACTCTGGAGAGCTCTTGGAATGAACTCGCACCGTGGGACAGGGCTATAATTGTGTCTGTCTTCACTGTAATGAAGCACCTACAGTTCATTCTTACGCATCTTATTCTTGGCTGTGATCACTCATAAGCTAAGTGTGCCCTCCTGATCTCCCAACCTATCTCCTGTGGCCCTTGCACTTTTTTTTCTTTTTTTTCTTTGTGAGCTACCTGTTGTAGTTATGTATGGCTTCATTGGATAGCACACAAAGTTTTTCACTGTATCTCAATGCACGTGACAATAATAATGAACCAATCCAAACCAAATTGAGCTAACTGCAAATTGACAAAATCCAGCTTACAAAATTCTTATACAATTCCTTCAGCATCTGTTCTAAGGTATTTTAAATGGCCACTATTAATATGGGTACAGATAGCTACCATTCCTACAGGTATTTCTACATTGATAAGTATATTAAATATATAAATCAAAGCAAGTAACTAGCCAACAACTCAGGAAAAATGTTTGACTTCCATACTCAAACTATAAAGAATATAGACACATGAAGTTCAGGTTTACATTTTAATTAATATTTTAAATTTTAATTGAATAATATTCATGTACTATTAATTTGAAAAGCCAGTCTACCCATGACAGAAGGGGGAAGAGTAGTACAATTTGACAGCCACGGGGGAAAAGGATGTGTGGCGTTCTGCTCTGCATCTTGATGCAACCAGATTGACCAGTGTGTCATGTGTGTGCACAATGGAATTCTTTAAGTAATCTTTGTCTTAAACAATTGGGTACTACTACTCTGTGACCCCATTTAATCTATCCCCTAAGGTTGAACGCAAACAATCTGATCAGAAACGTGGTGGAAGTCAAAAAGAACGTAGGTTCAATACACATGATCAGGTTCGTGTTCTCAGCCCCCCTTAAAAAGCAAACAAAAGGTAGGTGGGAACAGTAGTTGAAGTGTGTGGTACCAGGAGGCACTTGGTAGAAATTGGAGGACATGTTAGAAGTGTGCACATAATACATATGATCCCAGCAAGGGATGAACCTCCCATTAGGAGATAGGTTCGGTAGAACCAAACTCAATCTAGTTCTCAGCCTTCTTTTCATGAGAAGTTCAGCTGGCGTATACCCTCTGATAGATTGTGGCGTTGTACGATATTTCAATAAGAAAATATCTAGCCGCTGTGACAAACTGAATTTTGAATTCCCTTCAAGAACTTGTTTCTTGAGAGCTCCTTTGAAGATCCTGACTAACCTTTTGGCTGCGCCGTTAGATGCCGGATGGTATGTTGGCACTAAGGTATGCTTGATACCATTTAGCTTCATGAAAATTTGGAACAGGGCAGCACAAAATTGGGGGCCGCTGTCAGAGCCAAGCTCTTCAGGTAATCCATGACATGCAAAGATAGACCACAATGCGTCTATTGTTCTTTCTGTTGTTGTGTTTGTACCCATATGTACTACCTCAATCAACTGAGTGGCTATCTACCAAAACAAGAAAATTATTATTCACGTGTTCACAAAAATCTACATGAACCCTCTGAAAAGGTCTAGTAGGCCAAGACCATGTTTGCAAAGGGGTTTGGGCAGGCCTACTTCTACAACTCTGACAGGTGCTACATTTGCTTGCCATTGCTTCTAGGTCATTGTCCAATCCTGGCCAATACATGCAACCTCTGGCTGGAGACTTCATTCCCACAATACCTGTGTGTTCACTATGGAGTTCTTTAAGTAATCTTTGTCTTAAACAATTGGGTACTACTACTCTGTGACCCCATTTAATACACCCTTGCTCACATGACACTCCATGACGTCTATTGTGATAAGGTTTTAGGTCATTAGTACGGTTTTATTTCTGACAATCCACACAAAGTTTGTTTGTATACTTGTTTTAGCACTGTGTCCTGTTGAGTTTCAGCAGCAATTTCAGCTGCTGTGACTGGAGAGTCGTTGTCCACTGCTTCTGTGACATTGATAGCACCTTCAGTGGCCACATCTGATTCTTCATGAGGCAAACGTGACAATGCATCAGCGACAGCATTTTCTTTTGAGCTGCAGTCATACTGTGACAGGAGAACTGCCCAGCGCTGCATCCTCGAGGCTGCCATCTATAAAATATCTCTAATGCACTGACTTTTTTGAAAGATTGAAAGTTTAGTTTAGAGATACTGCACGGAAACAGGCCCTTTGGCCCACCAAGTCTGAGCCGACCATCAATCCCTGTACACCAGCAATAATCTATACACCAGGGATAATTTAGAATTTTTTATGAAGCCAATTAACCTATAGACCTGTACACCTTTGTAGTGTGGGAGGAAACTGGAGCACCAGGGAAAACCGAAGTGGTCACGGGGATTATGTACAAACTCCATACAGACAGCACCCGTAGTCAGGATCGAACCCGGGTCTCTGGCAATGTAAGGCAGCAACTCTTCCGCTGCCCCACCATGTCGCCCCCAAGATACAGCATGGAAAATAGACATTCGGCCTGCCCTGTCCACGCTGATCACCCGTTCACACTAGTTCTGTGTTATCACATTTTTGCATCCATTATAGAGGCCAATTAGCCTACAAACCAGCAGATTTAGGTATGTGGGAACACCAGGAGGAAGTGATCATAGGGAGAACATACAAATTCTACATAGACAACTCTCGTGGTTGGCACTGGGTCTCTGGCACTGTGAGGCAGCAGATTTACCAGCTGAGATCTTAAGATCATAAATGATCGGAGCAGAATTAGGCCATTCAGCCCATCAAGACTATGCCATTCATTCATGGCTGATCTATCTCTCCCTCCTAACCTCATCCTCCTGCCTTCTCCCCATAACCTCTGACGCCCATACATATCACACATATTAATGATTTGGAAGAGGGAATTAGGAGCAAGTTTGTGGATGACACAAAGCTGGGTGGCAGTGTGAACTGTGAAGAGGATGTTAGGAGGTTGCAGGGTGACCTGGACAGGTTGAGTGAGTGGGCAGGTGCGTGCCAGATGCAGTATAATATGGATAAATGTGAGGTTATCCACTTTGGTGGCAAAAACAAGGGGGCAGATTATTATCTCATTGGGGTTAGGTTATGTAAGGGGGAGGTACAGCGAGACCTGGCTGTCCTTGTACACTGAAAGTTGGCGTGCAGGTACAGCAGGCAGTGAAGGAAGCTAATGGAATGTTGGCCTTCATAACAAGAGGATTTCAGTATAGGAGTAGAGAGGTTCTTCTGCAGTTGTATAGGGCTCTGGTAAGACCACATCTGGAGTATTGCATACAGTTTTGGTC
>CM075986.1:1354186-1444186 GCA_038087875.1 Malacoraja senta | reverse complement strand
GCTCCGGGGGTACAGAGAGGATGCGCCGAGGATGCGAGGCCATGGAGCTGAGGCTCACTCTGAGGGCCGACGGCTGTTGGGCGGCCCTACCCTTCTCCTTCCTCCCTTCTTCCCCCCTCCTTTCTCCCCCCCCTTCTCCCCGCTCCCCTCTCTCCCCCTCTCCTCTCTCCCCCTTCCTTCTCTCCCCTCTCCCTTCTCTCCCCCCTCTCTCTCCCCCCCCTCTCTCTCTCTCCCTCCTCTCGATCGGCCGGCCCTCTGCTGCTTTTGATCATCCGCCCGCTCGCAGCAGCAAGGTCGCCCACCCAAAAGACGCTGCAAATCGGAAACCACAGCTCCAAAAGGCAGGAAGCTCCCCTGCCTCTGTCCCTTTCGGTGCCCCTCTCTGTGTGTCCCTCTCTGTGTGTCCCTCTCTGTGTGCCTCTCTCTGTGTCCCTTTCTGTGTGCCTCCGTGTTCCTCTCTGTGCCTCCGTGTCCCTCTCTGTGCCTCCGTGTCCCTCTCTGTGCCTCCGTGTCCCTCTCTGTGCCTCCCGTGTCCCTCTCTGTGCCTCCGTCTCTCTCTCTGTGCCTCCGTCTCCCTCTCTGTGCCTCCGTCTCCCTCTCTGTGCCTCCGTCTCCCTCTCTGTGCCTCCGTCTCCCTCTCTGTGCCTCCGTCTCCCTCTCTGTGCCTCCGTCTCCCTCTCTGTGCCTCCGTCTCCCTCTCTGTGCCTCCGTCTCCCTCTCTGTGCCTCCGTCTCCCTCTCTGTGCCTCCGTCTCCCTCTCTGTGCCTCTCTGTCTCCCTCTCTGTGCCTCTGTCTCCCTCTCTGTGCCTCCGTCTCCCCCTCCTTGCCTGCGAATTGGGGGCTTTGTGTGAGTGGATAGGGCAGGGCATGGGGTAAAAGGAGTGAATTAATAATATTAATATAATATCAATGGGGATGGTTAGTGTGTGTGTGTGAGGGGTGGTTAGTGTGTGTGTGTGTGTGTGTGTGTGTGTGTGTGTGTGTGTGTGTGTGTGTGTGAGAGAGGTTGGTTAGCGTGTGTGTGACGCCTCAGGCCACCCCCTCCCTCGCAACTGCGCGTTGGGGGAACAGACCCAACGGGTCTGCACTTGGTCTAGTTTTATTTTAAAATTAATGCTTGGGGTGTTGTTCCATTCATTCTGACACAACTGAGGTATAACTTCTACTCGGTAATAGAAATAATTATTGCAGCTCAGAATTCAGTGTTCATTCAGATGCTGGATTTGTGCTGACTGGCAGCTTTCAGATTGAAATGAAACTGATTCTAATAATTTCTACCAGATTATGTATCATATTTCACTTTTAACATTCTTATATTCATTTGAGATGTTTAAATTACATTAAATGCATCATAATCTCCCAAGGCTATAAAATGCATGTTACATGTTGAATGGTAATAATCCCCCTACTCCACAACTGCAAAAGACTCTGATTACAGCAATGTACAAAAACCCATCACATTAATGTGGAGTAAACCACTTCCCAATGACAGCTGTATCAAAATATGTCACTTAGAATGTAATACCTTTTTACCAGCAACTTTCCTTTGACACGTCTGCAGCTGAAATGCATTGTGTTCACTGAATATGATTTATTGCTGCAATCTGCTTGCTGTGTCAAGCCTCAGACTAAATGTTTAATGACAGTTATATTTATTTGGTAAATAATCATTCCTACCACTATTCCCCATCTCTCCCCCCTACCCCTGGCAACACCTCAAGCAATGCATGAAATAAATTCACGCTATGGCGAGTAGGCTTGGGGGAAAGATTTTGATGACAGCTTTATGTTTGGTATGTAGCTACGGTAATGTATTGTCTGATGTGTCCTTTTCAGCTCCATTGGGGAACCAGCTCTGAATAGAAATGTAGAACTAACCTTGCAGAATTTGGTCCTCGTATATTGATCATTGTTACAGAATTTAAGTTCAGAAATAATTTCAGAATTCTATAGAAAATAATTGGAATGTAGAGGTTATAACTTATTTTGTGTTAGATAATTAAAACAGGACTTGACTCCAAGAGTAGTACCTTGTAGCACAGGAATTTTTTTGAACATGCCTTTTAATTGTTTTATTTCAGTGTTAAAATTAATACATACTATGACTTGGTGCATGAACATATCCAACACACTGACTTTGCTAATCTTCTTGGAAATACACAGTTTACCCATACACTGCAGTCAGTCATCTCATTGGATAAATGTGCTTTTTGTACAATTCATTAAGGAATAACAATACACTGAACTACAATAGTCTAACTACAATAGAGAATGAAGTGGCTGGGCTTGTATACTCTGGAATTTAGAAGGATGAGAGGTTATCTTATTAAAACATTTAAGATTATTAAGGGTTTGGACACGCTAGAGGCAGGAAACATGTTCCTGATGTTGGGGGAGTCCAGAACCAGGGGCCACAGTTGAAGAATAAGGGGTAAGCCATTTAGAATGGAGATGAGGAAAGTATTTTTCACCCAGAGAGTTGTGAGTCTGTGGAATTCTCTGCCTCAGAGGGCGGTGGAGGCCGGTTCTCTGGATACCTTCAAGAGAGAACTAGATAACGCTCTTAAAGATAGCGGTATGGGGATATGGGGAGAAGGCAGGAACGGGGTACTGATTGTGGATGATCTGCCATGATCACATTGAATGGCGGTGCTGGCTCGAAGGGCCAAATGGCCTACTCCTGCACCTGTTGTCTATTGTCTATTGTCTATAAACAATAATCTTATAGCAGCCATTTACAGGGAGGCACAGTGGCTTAGCTGGTAGAGCTGCTGCCTCATAGTGCCAGAGATCCGGGTTCAATTCTGACCTCAGGAGCTGTCTGTGTAGTTTGCACCATCTCCCTGGGACTGCGTGTTGTTCCTTCGAGTGCTCCTACATCCAGACGTGCGGATTTTTAGGTTAATTACCCTCTGTAAATTGCTCCTAATGTGTAGGGCGTGGATGAGGAAGTGGGATAACCCAGAACTAGAGTGAACGGGTGAAGAATGGTCAGCATGAACTCGGTGGGCGGAAGGGTCTGTTTCCATGCTGTATCTCTAAACAAAACTAAGTTTAGCACTTAAGACTATCACTCAATCCTAACATGGAATTGACAGCATTGTAACATTTATTATTCCAACAGGTATCTTATTCATAGATTGCATAAAAATCATAGAAACATGTTAATTTAGATGTCACGTGAACATATTAAGATTTGAATTGATAATTATTAAGCTGATTAACTAGAAACTGCAGCCAGTGAGACTAACATCAGTTGTGGGTAAGTTATTGGAGAGAATTTAGAGATTCAAGATCTACATGCATTTGGAAAGGCAAGGGCTGATAAGGGGTAGTCATCATGGCTTTTGGTGTGACATCATGTCCTTCAAATTTGATTGAGCTTTTTGAAGAGGTGACCAAGGAGATTGATGAGGGCAATGAGGTGGATGCTGTCTACAGGGACTTCAGCAAGGCCTTTGACAAGGTATCACATTGTAGGCTGGTCCAGGAGGTTGGATCCAAGGCAAGTTATCCAATACTAAACTGGCTTGAAGGTAGGAGACAGATGGTGGTGGTAGAGGGTTGGTTTTCATGCTGAAGCCCTGTAACAAGTGGCGTGCCACAGGGATCAGTGCTGTGCTAACATTATTTGTACTAACAACTTGGTTGAGAATCTAAATGGCATTGTTAGAAAGTTTGAAGATGACACTAAAATTGGTGGTGTAGTGGACAGTTAAGAAAATGATCTAAGATTTCAATCTTGATCAATGGGATAATGGGATAAGGCATGCCAGACAGCATTTAATTCAGATAAATATGAAATATTGTATGAAATGTTGTACATGTATGTTGTACTATGTAAATCCTGTCTGGTTTGTGTAATGCTGATGAATGCAAGCATGCCTACCACTTTCTTCACTACACTGGTGGAGTGAGGAAAGTTACACAAACCAGGACAGGATTTACACAGTAAATGGTAGGGCACTGGGGTTGTTGTAGAACAGAAATCGAGTGATGCAGGTTAATGGTTCCCTGGATGAGGCAACGCAGCTAGACAGTGTAGTGAAAAAAGTGGTAGGCATGCTTACATTCATCAGTCGAGAAATTGAGTACTGGAGTTATGATGTCAAGTTATAGCTGTACAAGAACTTGGTCAGGCCCCCTTTGGAGATTATGTACAGTTCTGGTTGACCTTATATAGGAAGGTTATAATTAAACTAGTCAAAAAAAGATTTACAAGGATATCACCAGGACGAGGGGGTTTAAGTTATGTTGGATAGACTATGACTTTTTTTCCCTGGAGTGTGGGAGGCTGGGAGAGGGGGGGGGGGGGGAGGGTGATCTTGTAGAGGTAAACAAAATCACAAAGGGCATAGATAATCTTTACTCCGGTGTAGGGGAGTCTGATACTGGAGGGTATAAGTTTAAGGTGAGAATAGAGAGGTTTAAAAGGGACCTGTGGGACAACCTATTTGCACAGAGGGCTGTGAGGATATGGAACCAACTGTCAGAGGAAATTATAGGGATGGGTACGATTAGCACATTTAAAAACCACTTGGCCTGGTACATGGTTAAGAAAGGTTTGGAGGATCATAGGCCAGGTGCAAGCAAATGGCACTAGCTAAGTTGGGCAATTTGGTCGGCATGGACAAGTTGGGCCGAAAGCCCTATTTTGATGCAAGATTGATCTGTGACTCTACGACTGTTACTTTGTATATTTTACTTCAGGGTGGACAATTTAACTTTAAATGGCCAGCACAGGTTTAGTAGATAATTTACTGAAACAGTATTCTGCTACTAGGCTGGAGCCTTATAATCTCCTTAGGTTATTGTTTCCGATTACATTTTTCTTTCATTAGGTAAACTGTCCATTTACCAGCAATTCCTGTGCTTGTAAACCTTGAGAGACTGGTAATGAGGCATATCGAGGTCAGAGTGCTTCTTTAATGTTTCTTTGAGTAAACCCATTTCATATTAGAGAAAAGCTGTACTGTCATTGTGATGTTTCTGTTTACATTTGTTGGAATGCCTATAATTATAATAATCAAGAGATTTTGCATATCTTTCATTCATTTGTTCTATATCTCTCTACATCATTATCTATATCTCTCGTTTCCCTTTTCTCTGATTAGTCTGAACAAGAGTCTCGACCCAAAACATCACCTTCTAAATAGCTCATTCTAAGCTTCCCCCCAGTCTAGTTTCAGTCAAAAATCACTGAGTCAAGTACTTGCGCATCTAAACTTTATTTTGATAGAACACAATTACAGTTCCACTACTATACCTAACCACCGCGGGTTCAATCCTCATATCTGCCTGATCAAGCCCTCTTAGCCTCGCTCAAGCAGAGACACTCCAGAAGGTCACGCAGTCCCAAGTGTTCTCCCAGAAGATCGACACAGGGCCTTGTGGGAGCGGTCTTTTATAGGTCACCGAACCTTGAGGGGCAGAACCACTTAGGGGTGGTCTCTTTACAGTCCAATAACAGATATTGATTAACACAGTATATGATAGACATTTCCCTAACCCAATAATACAGTGACTAATACAATGTATTCAGACAGTGCTTCTCAGAGGAAACGAACATCGCAACATGTGGCTTGATATGCAAGAAAACCAGACAAGGCTCAATACTTAATCCATTCAACATCTAGCAAAGTAAAGCTTTGCAACATTATATACAATGTGTATGTCTGGTTTGCATTCATCCAATCCATTCCATGCAATTTGCACCTAATTGTCAGGATCTTCAGATGTTTCCATTCTCTTCCTGCACACTTAATTAGGCTCTACACAGACTGGCACCATTCTGCAGCTTGTCCCATTTCTGCAGAAGGCACATTTAAATTGACAAAATGGGCTAGCAGCCCAGAAGCCTTTACTCAATTTTAGTGTCCTGGTCTCTCCAATTTGGCCAGAATTAACATTCCTTCCTTTTATCATATATGATAAACCATCATGTATGATATCCAAATAGTCAGATAATCAGATAACCAGATATACATATATGTGTCTATTACATTCTCCATCTATTAACAACAAGACAATGATGTTTTTTCCCAGAATATTGTCAAGCTTCCCGAGTTTTCGTGGGCGTAGCTTCACAATTTCCGTCTGATGAGTCTTCACCCCCCGAGTTTTCATGGGCACGAATTCCCTCCATCTGTGTTGTTACCCATTCTTCAATCCCTTTCCATAGTCAAAACTATAACCTATAATTCCTGAAAAACCTGGGACAAAGCAAGTTACCACTCATGCACCAATGCATTCACTGTAATTCCACAATACTATCCCTTTTCCTTTTCACTATTTTGCTCTATTATATTCTACTCTATCACTGTACTCCTATTACTATTCTATTCTATAATATGCTCTTTACTATCCTAGGATCAACACTAATCAGCTCTCCATATTCACATGATGTTATAATATGCACTAGACTAAGTGGGACCAGTTGGGTCCCAGGTTCACATGGGAGGGCTGGTCCCCCAACGCAATATTCCACCTCTCCACCAATACCAATACTGGTGGCCAGTGGGGTGGGGAGGAGGGTTCTGGAGCGCTAGCATTCGGATTGTGGGTCAAGTCAAGTCAAGCACAGTGAGTGCAGGGCCAACAATCCATTTCAGTCCATTTCATGTCAAGTCAATCCATTTCAAGTCAAGTCAAGTCAAGTCAAGCACAGGGCAGGCGGGGCCAGCCAACAATACAATCCATTTGCTTTTATTTCAGGTGAGGTCAAGCAAAACAAAGGGAAAGCAAAAGCACAGTGCAGGCGGGGCCAGCCAACAATACAATCCATTTGTTTTCATTTCAGGTGAGGTCAAGCAAAGCAAAAGCAAAGCAAAAGCGCAGGGCAGGCGGGGCCAGCCAACAATACAATCCATTTGCTTTCATTTCAGTTGAGCTCAAGCAAAACAAAGGCGAAGCAAAAGCACAGGGCAGGCAGGGCCAGCCAACATTACAATCAATTTGCTTTCATATCAGGTGAGCTCAAGCAAAGCAAAGGGAAAGCAGAAGCAATAGCACAGGGAAGGCCAAACAATTCATTTCATTTTCATTTCCATTTCAATTTCAAGCACAGGGCAGGCCAAACAACTCATTTCATTTCATTAAGGGCTAACAAATAATCTATTGCAAGCACATTAAGGATTAACAAATCATCATTCATTGCAAGCACATTGCTGGCTAACAAATCACTTATTGCAAGCACATTAAGGATTAACAAATCATCATTCATTGCAAGCACATTGCTGGCTAACAAATCACTTATTGCAAGCACATTAAGGGTTAACAAATCATCATTCATTGCAAGCACATTGCTGGCTAACAAATCATTTATTGCAAGCACATAAAGGGTTAACGACATGAAGCACATAACCACATAAAGCACATAACCACATAACCACATAAACCACATAAACCACATAAAGGGTAGACTCACAGTTCAGTGGAGTCACAGTTCAGTAGTCTCACAGCTGTGGCCTCTCCCTCGTGATCTTCCAGAGTGACTGACTCATGTCCAGGCATCCGGGGTTTTATGGTCCTGCCCCCCCCCCCCCCGGAAGGGGCATTACCTTCATCGTGGTGATTGACAGGTGAGAGGACCAATCAGCTGATCTCAAGATTTTTTAAACATACATAACTTTTTCATCAATCGGAAAAATCGTCAGGGCTGCCTTAGTGGAGGAGGACATTGAGTAAGATGGCCAAAAATCATAGCAATATATGGTAGCATTTTTTCTAAAATCAATATACAGCGCAGACAGGAAGTGGTCAAGATGAGACTTTTAGTTATATAGATATCTGATTATGGTTTCTCATATAAATTTCAGCTGGGTTCAGTCCAGATTTCCCTAGAGGCGTGACGCTAATTTAAAAAAAAAAAATTAAATAATACTTTTATTAGAAGCAAAGACATATTATGGTAAAAATATTTCATGTATATCAATCATACATTATCAATATTATCAATTGTGGATTGATTCTGCTTCTAGTTTTTTTTTATAGATAGAAAGTAAGAAAGAGAGAAAAAACCCCCACAAATGTCAAGATTAAAACAAAAGTGGAATAATTTACTAATAATACATCATTGGAGATAGGTTCGTAGGTTATAAAGTATAACTTTTCATCTAATCCCAAGTTCAAGCTTCAGTTAGGTTCCCGTGCCAAACCGATCTACCCCTTCAAATAGTCAATGAATGGAGAACATATTCTAACAAAAAGTTCTTGTTTGTCCATTAAGACAAGTTTGATTCTTTCCAGGTGTAGGGTCTCCGACATTTCCATAATCCACATTTTAATTGTGGGGGTTATAGGACCTTTCCAAAATTTTAATATTAATTTTTTCCCAGTTATTATACTGTAGTCTAGGAAGTTTCTTTGGCTTGTTGTGAGTGTTAGACTTTGTTCTGATATTCCAAGTATTATTAGTTTTGAGTCGGGATCCAATTTAGTATTGACAACTTCAGAAATTATTCTAAAAATATCAATCCAGAAATTTTTAATTTTTATACAATTTGCAAAATTATGTGTTAAGTTAGCCTCTAGATGCTGACATTTATCACAAATAGGAGATATATGTGGGAAAATTCTATTTAGTTTTGCTTTAGAATAATGTAATCTGTGTAATACTTTAAATTGTATTAAAGCATGTCTGGCATTTAACGAGCATTGATGTATATATTGTAGATTTTCGTCCCAAATATCTTTCGTTATAGGTTGGCCTAATTCATTTTCCCATGTGTGTCTATATGATTAATTTAAAGCAAACCATGAACAATGTTTCAATTCAACCAAATTCAGTCTCAGCCTTCAATTTAATATTTCAAGTTTCAGGGTCCGTCTCAACCTCCTCATTCCACAGCATTGTGGCCGATAACACAATTCTATTCCAATTTCCAGCTGTTCAAATTTAATCAATCAATTTCCATATGTGGTCAATTTTATCATAAATCCAATTAAGAATGCCAATTCTTGGGACAATTTCGTTCCACTTTGATAATAGAAGCTGCTTTACTATCAAGGGTTAAACAATTTAGATCCATCGGTCAAATACATCGACTCTGATATCTCAACACCCATTTAAGTTTCTCCTTCTAATTCAATAGATTTCTCCTCCAGTACTTTTTCCTTAGTATGTTGGCTCGGCTCTCAGTCCATAGGGGTTCTTTATTATACTAGTTTCCTAACTACTGAGTACTTTCTGGATGTTCTCTTAAAGGGAAGTCTTGCTGTTTACAGTTCCTCTTTTGACCATTCCCAATTCCAACTCTCATGTTCCCTGAATAATTTCCATGTTACCAGATTTTCCCAAGTTCCATCCTTCCTGATGTTCTCTGAATAATTCTTCACATCTTTGGGTGCCTATCTGGTGATGAGACAATAACAATATCAATTCATAATCAAACTCCAAATATTCCTAAGCCAAATCTTACAAGTCGGTTCCAAATCTGAAACTTTAAAGTCCCTCCAATTTATTACGATACAATTTAGAGACCAAATTCAATTTTTATAAATTTATTTCTAATAATCATAGAAACATAGAAACATAGAAAATAGGTGCAGGAGTAGGCCATTCGGCCCTTCGAGCCTGCACCACCATTCAATATGATCATGGCTGATCATCCAACTCAGTATCCTGCCTTCTCTCCATACCCCCTGATCCCTTTTGCCACAACGGCCACATCTAACTCCCTCTTAAATATAGCCAATGAACTGGCCTCAACTACTTTCTGTGGCAGAGAATTCCACAGATTCACCACTCTGTGTGAAAAAAAAAATTCTCATCTCGGTCCTAAAATAATTCCCCCTTATCGTTAAACTGTGACCCCTTGTTCTGGACTTCCCCAACATCGGGAACAATCTTCTTGCATCTAGCATGTCCAACCCCTTAAGAATGTTGTACGTTTCTATAAGATCTCCCCTCAATCTTCTAAATTCCAGCGAGTACAAGCCGAGTCTATCCAGTCTTTCTTCATATGAAAGTCCTGCCATCCCAGGAATCAGTCTGGTGAACCTTCTCTGTACTCCCTCTATGGCAAGAATGTATTTCCTCAGATTAGGAGACCAAAACTGTACGCAATACTCCAGGTGTGGTCTCACCAAGGCCCTGTACAACTGCAGTAGAACCTCCCTGCTCCTATACTCAAATCCTTTTGCTATGAATGCTAACATACCATTCGCTTTCTTCACTGCCTGCTGCACCTGCATGCCTACTTTCAATGACTGGTGAACCATGACACCCAGGTCTCATTGCATCTCCCCTTTTCCTAATCGGCCACCATTCAGATAATAGTCTACTATCCTGTTCTTGCCACCAAAGTGGATAACCTCACATTTATCCACATTTATCCACAGTCTCGACCCGCAACACCCCATCATTAATTCTTTAAACGTTGTTTAACTTGTAGTGACCACTCGTCCCATCCAGCTTGAATCTAGCCCCATGATGTCCGCTCCCCGTGCCGGCAGGTGGTGCGTCTAAATCATAATTTAGGCGCAAAGTAGGTGTTTTGCCCCAAACCACAGAGGAATATTTATTTTCAAATTCAAATTTAGTTCTTTAAAGTGGAGCTCGTCCCAATAGTTGTCATAGGTTGTCTGTGTTGTTTCTTTAGGAAAGCTTGAATAATGTTACTCCCCTTTCCTTCACTGGTGTCAAAAGCTAGGTGATGTTAAAGTTGGGCACTAGGGTAGGTATCTCTTTTTCTTCTTCCTTGATGTCAGTTTCAAATGAGTAGGGATACTGAGGAGCAGTTTTCTCTACCTGTTGGCCTCCCCAGATCTGTCTTAAAGGGACAGGACAGTATCATTTCCTTCTGCTTGTTGGTTCATGTTTCTGGGGAGCTACATAACCTGAGCTGTCTTCTGCCCATTCTCAAGGGGTCTGTATTTTCTTTACCTCACTACCCAGATAGTATGTTGTCGATTATACTGATCTGTAGGCATAAACTCAGTACCAAGTTAGTACAATAGCTCCTTTCCCCACTCCCATACACCCTGCACAATAAGTTTGTTTCTTCTCTCCCTAGTGCCATTTCAATTCTCCTTAGTTCCCATTCTCGTTGCTACCAGTTACTATGTTTCCCCTTTTGTAGTACTACCTTTCAGTGAGGTTTCTCGATTCCAATTAGATTCTTTGTGTCTCTCCTCATAGGATTTGGAAGAGGGTGATGTTCTTTCTGGTTTTTATTGTTATTTTTGGGCCATGTGAGGATGCCTTCAGATTTCATATGTTGTATTTGCTGGCAGGTCAAGGCTAGTGGAATGGGTTTGGTTGCCAGAATGTCCCTGCCCCCAGATCTTCTGGCCAGTGTCCTCTTCCTCTACCCTGGGGGTCCCAAGTGTCCCGGTAACCTCTCGGAATCCACTGATTTCTGAAACCCCGTGGCCCTCTTCTTTGCCCCCTTCCTTCTCGGTATTCCCTCATAGGACACGATCGGCTCCAATGTGCTAATTCCCCACAGTTGTAGCACTGATCAGGTCTAACAGCTCCATACCCTTTCCAACCAAACCGAGGAAAAGTCGGCTCTCGGAATGGCAGGTCTATCCAAGCTCCTCCTCCTTATCTTCCTCCGAAGTTATTTCCCGTTTCTGAATTCTTAATACAGGTCTCTGAGCTGCCGTTAGACCAGGTTGCATTGCAGTGTGGATGTCTGTGGCCCAGAGATTACTTAATGGCCTGTCTCACGAGTCTGCGGTCATTGGCGGTGATACAGGAAGTATCTACCGCTCGTGGACCGCCAGAGACCGTGGATTTGGTCAAATGCACACCGCCGGGGCCGTGCGGTGTTTGTCCCAACACCGCACGGTGCTAATAAAAAGTCAGCAATGTCCAAAAATAATTTCTTGCCGCCAGTGAGGCACGAGTACGGCACGGTCACCGCCACAGCCGCCGCCAGTGAGGCACGAGCGCCGTGAGTCGAACTCTCACAGCCACCTCATAGGAGCTAGAGGATCCTTCCCCGATTTTTCCACTTTGGATTTGAATTTAGTGGGAGGAGTCGATGATACTGCTGACTCCTCCCGAGTGCCCTGCTCACACGCTGAGCATGGTGTCTCCGAACTGAGAACATGAGAGTGCTGTGAGGAATGCTGTGGCTCCATTCCGAAAAATTCTACCAACCCTGGCAGATAGTGAGCCTCTCTCCCTTCGAGGTCCACAGATACTGCTGCACTCTTACTAAATGTAATAAATTTCATTTTGGTCGGCACCTCCCCTTTAAGAGCCATCTCAGTTGTTTCTGTTTTAGAAGCTGGTATTCTCTGCTGCTCCTGCTCCTGCTGTCGGCTTCCACTATCTTCCTTGCCCTGTTCCTGAATGTCTCGAGAAGGACTAGTTCTCTCGTGTTCCCCTCTAATCCCTAATTTGTATGCAGCCAACTTAGAGTAGAACGCAGAACGATCTCCTTATTTATTTTTCTTCTAGTGAAGAACATTCTCCATATTCCCATTAGCTCATTCCCTTCTTCACTGTTTCCATATCGTCTAATAATTGTTTCTACGTGGTTTATTCCTATTACAGATTTTAGTCCACCCAGCGGCCAAAGTTCGCTCCTCAAAACTCCATTTATTCTCCACATAAACCTCTTAATCTTTCTGCTTCATCCGGAAGTTTCTGCACTCGCGATTGAAACAGCTCAACACCCTTGATCGCAAACATGTGTTTGGCGGTCCGTTGAGATCCTGGACGAGCCCCCAATGTAAATAGCTAATTCTAAGCTTCCCCCAGTCTCATTTCAGTCAAAAATCACTGCGTCAAGCACTTGCGCATCTAAACTTTATTTTGATAAAACACAATTACAGTTCCACTACTATTCCTAACCACCGCGGGTTCGATCCTCATATCTGCCTCACCAGGCCCTCTTAGCCTCGCTCAAGCAGAGAAACTCCAGAAGGTCACGCAGTCCCAAGCGTTCTCCCAGAAGATTGATACAGGACCTCGTGGGAGCGGTCTTTTATAGGTCCCCGAACCTTGAGGGGCTGAACCACAAAGGGGTGGTCTCTTTACAGTCCAATAACAGATATTGATTAACACAGTATATGATAGACATTTCTCCAACCCAATAATACAGTGACATTTACAATGTATTCAAACGGTGCTTCTTAAAGGAAATGAACATTGCAACTTGTGCTTTGATATGCAAGAAAACCAGACAAGGCTCAATACTTAATCCAATCAACATCTAGCAAAGTAAAGCTTTGCAACATTATATACAATGTGAATGTCTGGTTTGCATTCATCCAATCCATTCCATGCAATTTGCACCTAATTGTCAGGATCTGCAGATGTTTCCATTCCCTTCCTGCAGCTCTTATCTAGGCTCCAGACAAACTGGCACCATTCTGCAGCTTGTCCCATTTCTGCAGAGGCACATTTAAATTGACCAAATGGCCTAGCAGCCCAGAAGCCTTTACTCAATTTTAGTGTCCTGGCCTCGCTAATTTTGCCAGAATTAACAACCTATTCCTTCTCTCCAGAGATGCTGCCTATCCCACTGAGTTACTCCAGTATTTTGTGTCTATCCGGTTTAAACCAGCATCTGCAGTTCCTTCCTGCACAATCAAACACTTTATATGCATTAGCAATAGCATTAAATGAGTAATAGTGTATTGATTTCGTTTTGTAATCTGTTTGATATTCTTGCTCCATTTTAAAAACCAAATTGGGCAAGTTAAATATTAGCCCGTTAATACTCTGTTGCACTGCTGCCTGAGATGACTTTATGCTTCACCATTTCTAATCTGGTTTTGTTTCAGGTCATCTGTGTACTGAAACAGCAACAATTACGTTTGGCTGATCACACGCTGTATATTGTGTAAGATCTCTACCTCTGTATGTGACAGGCTGTTTATTACTCAGGTGATTTTATTTCTGCTTTTTGTATTTTATGCGTATGTTTTTGCACAGTAGGACTGGTTGTGGATGTTATCCTTCAGGGCATTTCTAATAGCAGCAGAATGGAGACATTTTATTTTACGCCGCTTTTTCTTTCACATCTTTCATTGCAGCACTAGTTGCAAAACAATGCCCTGTTGACCTTGGCTCAATAAATGGCAGCTTCCAGTAGATCAGTGGTTTTTACCTTGCACAAATGGATCAAGTTGATCCATATTAGTATTCCTCAACCTCCTTTCTGAAGGTCTTCCCTTGCTTTTAAAAACAAAAGCAGATCACATACATACCATTGTGGACATTTATTGTATCCAACCCTGTCACACATGCAATCCCAAAGGAAGTGACTACTAACAGCGACCATTGCTTCAACCCTGACTCTTTATTATTCCTCATTATCTCCCATATTTGCAGTCTCCTTGAGTTAGTTTGTGGAGCTGTTCATGAAGGCATGTAATGGAAATAGTTACCACCAAAATATCCTTCATTAAATTCATTCAATGAGCAAGTCCAATCCCCAGTATTACGGTGTATCAGAGGGTATACCACAAATGCACACAGTTCTTATTTTTTCAGATAAAGTCAAGTTTTCATTCCTTTCCCTTACATGAGGATGGTGACTTTGATGAGGCAGATCCTGCACATTCGCCACCATCTCGCTCAAGCGATTTGGCAAAATATTCACGAGTGAGATTCGGCTCCTGGTAAATCATTTTGTCCAGGAACATTTCAAAGGATCAGTTGCCAGAAAGTTAAGATAGCAGCACAGATTTCAGTACTAAGATAATGGATGGGTGATAGGAAACGTCCAATACCCTCTCCTGCAGTCACTGAAGGAAGGTTGTGAGGGCGTGCAATAGAGTAACTTGGTTACATTGGTGCTTTGAGTCTTTTTTCTGTGCGGAATCCATACTCCACAGTCTGGAAACGTCAATCAATACAAAGAACAGCATACCATCCATCACTGAGTTCTGCTCACACACCAGCTTTATTCGTGAGGCCTTCTATTGATTCCTGCTGCCTCTTCAGTCTTAAGATATACATTTCTCATCCTGATATTACAATACCTTCATGGTTCCCCTGGTTCTCATCTCTGTAATCTATTCTAGCCTTGTAACTCCAGCTATTCCTCACTCCTACCACTTTATTTTACACTAGTCTCTTGTAAAACCATCCCCACTCCCCACTTCCTTGAGTGCACCCTTAATGCCCAGACCCTCTCAGCAATTCCTTCTGGAAAGCATGCCAATTTCACAAGCTTCTCTTCTTTTTAATGAACTCCTAAAGCTTACTTCCTTCACCTGAGTTTTACTTGCCTTTCCTAATATCTCTGCCATCTACTTTTTGATTTCACTTTTTTGATGTCTGATGAAGGGCCTCGACCCGAAATGTCAGCTATTCTTTTCTCCAGAGATGCTGCCTGACCCGCTGAGTTACTCCAGCACTTTGTGTCTATCTTCAGTGCAAACCAGCATCTGCAGTTCCTTCTTACTGTGTTACTGTGTGGAAATTTATTGCTTCCACTAGTGGGAGAGTCTAGGACTAGAGGTCATGGCCTCAGATTTAAAGGATGTTGTTTTAGGAAGGAGGTGAGAATGAATTTCTTTAGTCAGAGGGTGGTGAATCTGTAGAATGTTTTGCCACAGAAAGCTGTGGAGGCAAAGTCAGTGCATATACTTAAGGCAAAGATAAATAGATTATTGATTAGTATGGGTGTCAGAGGTTATGGGGAGAAGGCAGGAGAATGGGGTTAGGAGTGATAGATCAGTCATGATTGAATGGCGTAGACTTGATGGGCTGAATGACCTAATTCTACTTTCTCTTATGATCTTATGATGTTATGATCTTACACAACCGGAGAGAGATTTGTTTTTCCCCACCCCGTGCTCTCAGCCATATTGACAGGCTCCCCAGTAAGCCCCATTGATGCACAGTGTTCTTTATATTTTACCAGCTGAACTGATATTTAAGGATGTAAATCCCTATAAACACAGCACGTAGTGCTTCAAACTTTGGTAATCAGAAAACTGGGCTGCAACATGATCACGTGAAAGAACAACAGAACAACATAGTGACTCACACCGTCATGAATTCAAAGTTTAGTTTTTGAAGAGGTGTCGGTAAGGCTGATATCACCAGCTCAAAAGAGGGCTGGTGACATGCTGTTCGATGCATGTGGATGAGGCCCACCGAACCTCGCCGCCCCACCGATCAACCGCCCACCGGGACCTCCCATGCTTCGCCCGCTGACCACTCCCCGCGGTCTTCCACCATCGATTCCATCGACCCTCGCCACTCCAAAGCCCTCCAGCAGCCCGCAGCCGTCGCCTTACCTGCAGCCTGGACTCGGCACCGGGCCTGAAGCTTCCACGCTGCAGACTCCCACTCCCCTGGGCTTGACTGCCCTGGGTCCTAGTGCCAGTCCCCCCAACCCTGGTAACATCAGTGGCTGTTCCACTGGGTCCTCCCCATCCCCCTCAAACAATGTGACCCCAGCTCTTCCCCACCCACACTACAGTCCTCATACCCCCCTCCCCCCTGACCACCCACCACCCCCCCCCCCCCACCAGACATCGCCTCGGCCTCAGTCCACTCACCTGCCTTCCTCCAGCCCCAACCCCCCCCCCATCCCAGCCATGTGTTTACCATCCCCCCTGACCTCTTCCTCTCAGATATCGAACAGTCTGTCCTCAGCAGAGGCCTCACCTTTGTCCCCATCCGTCCCCACCTCAATGAGTTCCGTGCCCATCGCGATTTGAAGCTCTTCTTCCGTCGCCTCCGCCTCACAGCATTCTTCCATGGGAAGGAGTCCTCGCCCACTCATCTCCAATGGACCCCCTCCTGTCGAGGCCCCCTGCAATCGCTGCTACGGGCGGCCCGATGCTCAGGCCCTCTCGCCGGGATGATGGAACTCCGACGTCAGAATGGAAGAACACCCTCGGTGGCTTGGACTTCTGAATCAGCCACTTCCTACCGGAGACCGCGGCTCCCAAAGTCCACAGGCTGAGCTGGGTGGAGATTCAAGCTGGTGGCCCCCGACAAAGGGATCCAAGGGCTCCGCGATGTTAAAATCAGTGCGGACCGAGGCTGGGAGCTCCGCAAACCACAGCTCCATGATGTTGAAGCAGCAGGCCCAACACTCCAGAGCTTCAAACAGCGATCCAGGTAAGGCACCGCCCGCTCCGCAGTGAATCCAATATGTATTTTAAAACCAACTGTTTAATGACAACATACAGTAGGATCTAAAAGTGTCACACTGTCACTGTCGGGTAGTCATAGTCCTCTGGTCATGGGGGTGGGGGATTGGGAGGGGGGGGCTCACAAGTGAAATAGCTTAGGGCCTCTCTTCATCTAAATCCGGCCCGGGGGTGGGGGGGAAGAGAGCAGGAAGAGAGGCGAGGCAGGACAAAGCGTGGCAGGTAATGGGCCAACACAGGTGAGGAGGGTTGTTTGATAGCCAGATGGTTGGAGAAAGTCCAGAGATGAAAAGACAGAATGTATGAGACAAAAGGATTGAAGAGTTGCGAATTGTGAAGCTAGGGGAAAGAATGTAGGTGAAAAGGAAGGGAGAGAAATAGGTGTAAGTCCAAGTGGGGCTCAGGGGAGAGAGCGCAGGGGGGTGGGGGGGGGGGGGGTTGCAAAGAAGAGGAGAGAGTGTATGGGAGAAGAAGGGAGAGGGGATTGTCATGTAGTTATGTAAAATTGTCAAATTCAACATTTATACATTTGGATTCTAAGCTACTCAAGCAGAATATGAGGTGCTGTTCCTTCAGTTTGCGTGTAGCCTCACTCTAGGAAGGGAGGAGGCCGAGGAGTTAAAATGGACAGCAACCGGGAGATGACAGCTGCTGGTTGTAAAATATATTGAAGTGGAATTCTCAACAAAACTGCAGGCTAAAGATAGACACAAAATGCTGGAGTAACTCAGCGGACAGGTAGCTTCTCTGGAGAGAAGGAATGGGTGACGTTTCGGGTCAAGAGTTCTTCAGAATGGACGGTGCTGTGTTCACCACTCTCTGCAGATTCAGGCAGTAGAGAGGAGCGGTTGCCACACCAGGCTGAGTTACACCACATCAGGATATTTTTTAAGGTGCATCAGTGGAGTTTTGAGTGAATCTTCTAGACAAGCAGAAACTTCTCAGAGACCGAAGAAAATAAATATGCTGATTTACTTTCTTGACCATTGCTTCAGTGTAAAGCAACTAGGTTAGATTGCTGATAATATGGATGCCCAGGAAAATATCCACAATACTTATATATTACAAGGCTGCTAAGTTCCCAATTCAATTTGAATTGGCTCTTTCAATATAGGATGGATGGCAATCCTACAAGTTGAGTTTGCAAAGAAATTAAGTGGTTCCTATAATATGAAGTGCTGGAGTAACAATGCAGATCAGGCAACATCTCTGGATAACATGGAAAGGTGATGCTTCGTGTCAGGGCCCTTCTTCAGAATGAGTTACTCCAGCACTTTGTGTCTTTTTTTTGCCAGCCAAATGGTGTCCATATGGAACAAGCAAGGAAGAAAGACAACTACTAGCTGTTCACTAGGAAGTTATGTGCTCTAAATCCTAATATATTATGGACAATGTACCCAGTGTACCTGAAAGTTATTAACATAAACTGACGGTTAGCAGGTAAGGGCAGCTTGTTCTGGCACAGAAGTTTAGAAGTCTGGCACTAGCAATATAATGGTTCCTGCTTGTATTTGGAAGTTGAATCAGTGCTGAAATGTCTTTGTCCTTCAAATATCCCAATTAGTACTTACCAACAGGAGTGAAACTGGAAATAAATTGGATCCTTGGAGTGCAGTAAATTGACTGGGGAATGGAGCCTCTTTGATATTTGTGGGGTTTTGTTTTTTCAAAATTGCTATTGTGATATAATGGGAGTGACAGATAATTGTTTGCGAGAAGTTTTTCAAAGTCCAATGAAACTAATTTCTTTGGAAATAGAAATGAAAAGCTGGATGGTGTTTGGAGATAATGATCCCAGCACATCACTGGATCCTGTCAATGTGTTCGTGTTCTGCTTCTGTTGGCTTGAGTGGCTTACAAAAACTCACAACAAGACTGAGTGATCAACTGAGGCAATTATTCTGATGCAGCGATGTGGTAGGGGATAGAAATCAAAGCTATTTACTTTAGTTTTGTACATTTTTATGACAAGTTTATTTTGTAAAAATAGACTGGGAACAGCTACTTGAACTTAAATCTGTGTCAGGAAAGTGGAAAGCATTCAAAGAGGAGAAAACAACTCCACTAAAAGAAAGGGGTGGGGGGTGTTCTCATTTCTAGACCCCAGTGCGTCAAGGAACCTACAGAGCTGAAAAAAGCCAAGAAGCTTTTAACAGATACAGACAGTAAAAGTTGACAAAAAGGTGGGAAGAATTTTGAAAATACTGTAAGGAAATAAAAAGGGAATTGGGAAGATAAAATTGATACACGAGGAACAGTGACAGGCAAAATAAACAAAATAATTCCTAAAATATTCCACAAAGCGAAAAAAAATAACAAAGACAAGATTTATGAGTGAACAATTGTGAGCTAGCTGTGGAAGAGAAAGTCTAAGGTTCTGAATGCATTGCTTGCAATCATTTTATTGCAAGAGGGAGATGATAAGGCCATTGACATTAGGAGAAAGAATGTGAACTATTAGAAATGATAAACAGAGAGAGCAAGGACATATTAAATAACTGCCATATTTAAAAGTAAATACATCTTCAGGTCCAAATGAAATTTATTTCAAATTCTTAGGAAAATTAAGGGAAGAAATAGCATGGAATATAAACAGAAAATTATGGAATCAATTAGCGTATCAGGCAGCATCTGGAATATATAACATAGAACAGTATAGCACAGGAGCAAGCCCCTCAGTCCACAATGCCCATGCCAAATATGATGGCAAGATTGCAGAGCCTGGTGGGATAGAAGGTAAGGACCAGGAAAACTCGGAGCTTGCTCTGTTCAGAAGGAGAGGGTGTAAGAGCAGAGATGGTGGAAGTAGGGGAGAGGTAGTGAAGGGCTCAGTTTATGATGGAAGAGTGGAAACATTGGGTCAGGAAGAATAAAAACATTTCAGAGGCAGTATAACGCATCACCAGTTTAAATGTGGTGGAGACAGGAATTGGAAGAGTGGAATGAGATCCTTAATATCTCATCTTCCATCTGGTCACATTGTGGCCTTCCAGAATGAATATTACATTGCCCAAAATTAGGTAGCTTGCTTTTTCTTTCTGTCTGTATCAAGAATGTCTACCTCTGACTGCCATCCTATATATTAAGTAACGGAACGATCATGCTGAGAGGGTAAATTTGATTTGTTACAGTAACTCGCATGAAGCATTGTGACTTGAGTTCAGACCTGAGCACAGGAGAAATAAGGGCAGCACCAACGGAGGTTCAACTGTGAGCCTTCTAAATGACACGGTCTGAACTCTGACTTACGGCAGCTCAGAGCCAGCTTGACTACATCAGGAACCGTGATGTTTATGAAAAGGAGCAAGGGCCATTCACTTACTGAGTAAAATGGATGGAGATGGTCTTCAAGCAACCAGTATTGTTCAAAACAAAGACACATAAGAGCATAGGAAAGCACTAACAGAAATACGATCTAATATGTTTGCCACTTTGGCAGACCTCTTGGTACAATGCTAGACAAACACCTTTTCTTTTGATGGTGTTAGGCCCCGTCCCACTTGGCAACTTTTTTCGACGACTTTTTGGTCGCAGCGTGACGCGGGCTGACGCCTGTGTTGTCGTGAGCTGTCTCCGCAAGTGTCGTCACTTTTTTCTTGTCGCCGCTGGATTTTGAAATGTTCAAAGCCTTGCAGCGACAGTGGGCTTGATGTTGCCTGACGTTGTCTGTCATCTCCTGTCGTAGGTGCTGCCGTAGGTTGTCGCCAGAATGACGCCAGCTGACGTACGATGTCGCATGGTCATGACCTCGGCGAATTCCTTTTGCGACATCATACGTCATCACATGTCAACCGGTGACAGTGCCTGCGTCAAGATCCGGATCAAAATGACATTACTTGTCTTCTGTTGTCTTCAGATGTCGCAGACAGTGTCGTAGCTTGTTGTATCTTGCCGTATCGTGTCGCGGGTGGACATACGTTGACCTCGGTTGTCATTGTTTGACATCTGTGCAGTCGCAGGATGTCATAGGTTGCCGTATGTTGTCGATGTTGTGGTCGTCCCAGGTCCCGAAAAATTGTGACGCCGGATGACGTAAATTGTCGCAGCTTGACGTCAACTGTGTCGTAGCTTGTCGTACAACCTGACAGTTTTTTGGCGACCAGGTACATCAGTCAATGATGCCAGCAGTCGCCGAAAAAATCGCAAAGTGGGACAGGCCCTTTAGTGAGATTTAGGAATCACTTTAATGCTGCAACTTCAGATATCATAGAAAGCATCAAATCTGGAACCGGAAACCAAATGTCAGGCCAGACCATTTGTGATCATATTTTGTATATGTCTCTACAGTGCAATTTTCATGCCTGTGTGAATTAGGCAATGCAGTGCAACTGTGCCCAGTTTGACAGATGAGACAATTTATTTATTAATTTAAGTTTTGGAACAAATCTGGAGCAAGATTTGATATTTGAGCAAGGGTGTAAAATTCCACATCAAAAACAGACATTTATCACAAATGGATGATACATTGGGGAAAATTTTATTAATTTTAGTTTTTGAATAATATAATCTATGTAAGATTTTAAATTTTATTAAAGTGTGTCTTACATTAATCGAACATTTATGCACGTTTAATAAATGTTCATTCCACCTTTCCTTTGAGATGTTAATAGCTAATTCTTGTTCCCAGTCTCTTCTAATACCTTCCGTAGATGGTATTTCTACATTTAAGATAATATTATACAAATATGATATTAAGTTTGGTGATTCAGCTTTTATCTGCATTGCTTCATCCAATACATCTGCTGGGATATTATAATGATCTTTTGTATATTTTTTTCAAATAGTCACATATTTGAAAATATTAAAAATATTGATTATTTCCCAGTTTATATTTTATTTGTAATTGTTGGAATGATAGTAATTTTCCAATTTCATACAAGTCACCGAACGTTTTAATTCCTAGTCTATCCCATTGTGTAAAAGATTTGTCTGTAATAGAGGGATTAAACGAAGGGTTATTAACTATTGGAGATAAAAGCGATAGATTTCTTAATTTTAAATTTTGTTTTATTTGTTTCCAAGTTCTGATTATCATCCATTTGTGATAAATGTCAATCTCAAGAAGCTACTATAGCGCACTCATTTGTTTTTTGTACAAAAATTCAAAAATTTTGGATTGAAATTTTTGAAATCTTTACAAAATTATTTCAAATAAAACTGATACCAAAAGCAGAATGGATTATCTTCAGAACAACGGAAGATAGTCCTGAACTAAATGTGCTTCAAAAGAAATTAATAGATTACGGGTTAATAACTGGAAAAAAGTTAATCCTAAAATTCTGGAAAAACGCTCCAATACCAACTATAAACATGTGGATTTCAAATATGTTTGAAACATTACACCTAGAAGAGATAAGACTCCTCCTGGCAGATAAAGCAGATCACTTCCACCTGACGTGGTCTGCATGTATAGAATTATTACAAGTATAGGGTGCAAAAGTACTTAAAAAAAAAAACTGAGGTCAGGTAAAGGGGGATGAAAGCTGGAGAGTTGGTATATCCCATTTGCGTGATGCTTATAACAAAGTATTTGTTTTTCTCTTTTTTCCTCTTTCTCTTTTTTTTCTTCTTTAGGGTCTATCTCTTAATCCTTTCTTTTTAATTTATTTTCTACAGGGTCTCTGTTCTTTCTTGTTGTCATGTTTTTACACCTTCACTATTTTCCTTCACTTTCTCTTTTTTCTTAATCTCAACCTTTCCTTTTTATCAGTGTAAAAAATGACGGAGTACATTAATTGTAATAAGATATACGTGATGAGTACTAATGTAATTGGTTGTAATGTAATGTACTTCTAATAAATACATTTTTTTTTAAACAAAAAACAAAACAAAGACATACTGAAGCAAAAATAATTCTGCCTGTCCCACTGAGTTACTCCAGCATTTTGTGTCTATCTTCAGTTTAAACCAGCATCTGCATTTCCTTCCTACACTTTCCAGAGATGCTGCCTGTCCCGTGGAGTTATTTCAGCATTTTGTGTCCATCTTCGGTTTACATCAGCATCTGCAGTTCCTTCCTACATAAGAATTTTGGCTGATGCATTATATTTGAGATAATGAAGAAAGTGGGAAAATGGCACAGGTAAAAGATGGGATTTCCAGTACAAAGCCTAAATCATGGATGAGTTTGGTGTGATAGGTGAGACAGGCAGGAAAAGCTGAAACCAATGTTAAAGAGATCATCCATCTCAGCTTGGCAAAGTGCTTAAGCTACATGAAGGAAATGTAGCTTCTGTGCGGAAAGCCACCCCCAGGCTTGCAAACCAGAATGAAGTTGGCCAAGTAGGTTCTCAATACAAAGGCAGCACTGATAACAAAATCCACAGATGAGAGGCTTGTACATTAATACTAGTAGGCAGCTTAAAGAGCAAAGTTTAAACAGCATTTCTACCATGAGTGTCAATAATTGGACAATAAATGGTTTCAAATTTAAAGTGGAAGTTAATATTCTGTATATCAACATGAACATTAATACAGCTGCTAATTATTCTGTTATAGATTGAATACAGAGCATCCCCAGGCCAAGATCACATGACTAAGAAACACCGTCTATATACGAATGAGCTTCAAAAATAGTATTCAATTTAAAAGTCTGACACATACATATCTTCATTCCTATAAATGGCAGAATGGGTTTCCTCTTACTCATGTTCATAATCCATAGGAGCAGAGTTAGGCCATTCGGCCCATTGCGTTGACCGCCATTCAATCATGGCTGATCTATCTTTCCCTCTCAACCACATTCTCCTGCCTTCTTCCCATAACCTCTGACACCCTTACTAATCTAGACCCTGTCAATCTCTGCTTTAAAAATACCCAATGACCTGGTCTCCACAGCCATCTGCGGCAATTAATTCCACAAATTCACCACCCTCTGACGAAAAAGTTCCTTCTCAACTCCTTTTGAAACATAAGCCTTTCTTTCTGAGGTTGTGTACCCTCTGGTCCTAGATTCTCCCACTATTGGAAACATCCTCTCCACATTCACTCTATCCACACCTTTCACTATTCGGTGAGTTTCAATGAGGTACCCCCTCATCCTTCTAACCTCCAGCGAGTACAGGCCCAGTGCCATCAAACGGTCATCATACATTAACCCACATCCCTGGGATCATTCTCATAAACTTCCTTTGGAGCTTCTTGAATGCCAGCTCGTCCTTCCTCAGATATGGGTCAAAGCTGCTCACATTATTCCAAATGCAGTCTCACCAGTGCTCAGCATTACATCCCTGTTTTTATATTCTAGTCCTCTTGAAATAAATGATAACTCTCCACTTATAGTGATTATTTTATGTGCTTTTGATGACATTCATTACAATGGTTATCATCTTCAGTGATTTTTGTGAATTTCCTGATGTAATGGACAAAAATCAACTTAAGAATGTCTGTAAAATCAGAACCCGTCTGTTACCTGAGGGTGGTCTGTATCAAAAAGTTCAGCAGGGTGCTGAACTAACAAATAGCATGTTGAATCTGAAGGCACATTGTAGTGAGACACAGAAAACCTTGGGCCAGATGCAATGTGTAGTTTCTCTTAATGGTCAAAGAATAAAGCTACTAATCACAGCAGCCAACTATACAAACTGCCAGACTCTAATAGAAATGGATTGGGCAAAGTATGGTCTTCTGTCCATCATAACATTAGGAGAGAGGTTTGCCCCTAATGCATCAAGTTGACTTCTATTTCCTCAGTAAATGAAGCAGTCCATACCAAACAGCATGTGGCAAGACTAAGACTAAATAATATTGAGGCACTGCCCAATAAGCAATAAATGACATTTGAACCACAAAAAATAATAGACACCCAAGATAGACACAAAATTCTGGAGTAACCTTCTGGAGTAATCCTTCTCTCCATCTCTGGAGAAAAGGAATGGGTGACGTTTCGGGTCGAGACCCTTCTTCAGACCAGGTCTGAAGAAAACCCTCGACCCGAAACATCACCCATACCTTCTCTCCAGAAAAGCTGCCTGCCCCATTATGTACTCCAGTATTTTATGTCTATCTTCGGTGTAAACCACCACCGTCCTGCACACAAAATGGTAAACAATGACCGTCATCAGCAAGAGAGAGTCCAATCACCCACCCTCGACAATCAAAGGCATTATCATCATCAAATTCCCCATCATCAATATCCTGGGAGTTTTGATTGACCAGAAACTCAAGGCACCCAGACACATAATTATTCATAAATATAGTAGCTAAAAGATCAGGTTAGAGATCAGCCATCCTTCTTTTAACTAAACTTCTGATAAAATGTTGGTTCCGGATTTAAGAAGTATCTGGATAAGCACTTGAATCGCCAAAGTTCAATGGAAGGGTCTCAACCCGAAACGTCACCCATTCTTTCTATCCAGAGATGCTGCCTGTCCCGCTGAGTTACTCCAGTATTTTGTGTCTACAATGGTTAGCATGGACATGGTGGGCCAAAGTGCCTGGTTCTTCGCCGTACGACTCTATGACTCTGTACCCATATACTGCCTCATTTTCGGCATTGGATATCAAAGACCATGGCAATCAGTTTCAGACCCACAAGAGTTGTCTTCCACATCTAGTTAAGGTACTTTCTGGAAAGTGAGGAATCATGCACTAAGTGCAGGCTCTCCCACTTGGTAAAATCAGGTTCACAGTGTTTTGGTTAAAAATCTAAGGTCACATTTTATTTCAGAATTAATAATCTGAATAAGTTAGAGTATTTAGATTCTTTCCTCCCACTCTCACCCTTGTGATACCCTTCTTGATATCAGCACTTACCACAGATCCTATACAAATCAAAAAGGTGGATACATAGTCATAAAAGGACAAACAATGTCTAGTTTTTATTTCAAGAGGGATAGAGTGGAAAAGTAATGGTAATGCCACTATGAACATAAACTGAATAAGGCTTAGAGTATTGTATTAATTTTTTCCCACTGATATATAAGAAGGACTAGACTAAGTGGGACCCGTTGAGTCCCATGTTCACACGGGACAGCTGGTCCCCCAACGCAATATTCCACCTCTCCACCAATTCCAATATTGATGGCCAGTGGGGGGGCGGGGGGCTTTCTGGAGCACTAGTATGGGTGTTGTGGGCTGAAGGGGCTGGTTTCCAGAGGGCTAGTATGGACATTGTGGGCCAAATGGATTCTTGGGGTGGCAGCTCAGTCACTCAAGCCTGATGTGCTGGCAGCTCACTCACGGCTGGTGGGCTGGCAGTTGACTCACGGCTATTCCTTGAAATTCCATTTCAAGCAGGGTTCAAGGCCACCAAATTCAAATGCAGTTTCCTACCATTTCAAGCAGGGTGCAAGGCCACCAAATTCGTGCAGTTTCTTACAACTTCAAGCAGGGTGCAAGGCAACCAAATTCAAGTGCAGTTTCATACCACTTCAAGCAGGGTGCAAGGCCACCGAAGTCAGGTGCAGTTTCCTACCACTTCAAGCAGGATGCAAGGCCACCAAATTCAAGTGCAGTTTCCGACCACTTCAAGCAGGGTGCAAGGCCACCGAATTCAAGTGCAGTTTCCTACCACTTCAAGCAGGGTGCAAGGCCAACAAATTTAAGTGCAGTTTCATACCCTTTCATGCAGGGTGCAAGACCACCGAATTCACAAGCAGTTTCATACCATTTCATGCATGGTGCAAGGCTACCACATTCAAATGCAGTTTCATACCATTTCAAGCAGGGTGAAACCACCATAAAACCACACAAAACACCACAAAACACCACACTCGCTGTTCAGTAGACATTCAGTGTGTTCAGTTGATTCACAGCTCAGACTGAGTCGTGACCTCTCCCACCCCCATCTTGCAGAGACTGAGCCACACCCACACTTCCCGGTTTTATAATCCCTCCCCCCTCCCACCGGAAGGGCCGTGGCCTTTATGGCATGATTGACAGTAGACAGATGCTCAACATTTTTTAAACACTGTAGATTGGTTATTGCATGTGAACCAATCATATTGATTAGTAGGACTGGATGTTACAATCCCTATGATTTCACTACTTGACATTCTTGGGTATGACCACTAGGTGAATTTGCTACCAATCAGACACATCTTCAGTTGTGTACCTTAACGCACTGGGTGTTTCAGCCTTTTATCACAAGACGCCCTCAGTCGAGGCAGGCCCACCGCGGGTTGATCAGACCTGGGTGTGTGTCTTATTGTTAGCCTCTAGATGGTCACGTGGCAGCCCAGACAACATCTTTCCTCTTCAGCCACAACCAGTGACTGCTCCGTTCGGCAGCATTGGCAAGTTATTTTATTGCCCTCCTTTGTGCCTGCCCTTTGACTCCTACTTCCCTCAGGAGCCTTGCGGTGGAACTGACTACAACGCCCCTGCACCCCACCTCTACTGGACACACCCTTACCCTCCAACCTCTCTCCTCTGCCTCTGCTGCAAGGTTTGAATATCAAAGCTTTTTCCTTTCATAAGCCTCGTCCACCGCCTCCTCCCATGGGACCGTCAGCTCAATGATGAAAACACGCCGACAGGAGTTGGACCAGAGAACGAGGTCTGGTCGCAGGTTGGTAACTGCGATTTCAACTGGGAACGAAAGCCTCTGGCCTAGGTCAACACGCATTTCCCAGTCCCTGGCTGCGTTCAGTGGGCATGAGTTGAGAGGCGAGGGGTTAGTCCTCCGTTTCTCTCCTTTCCGGATGAAGGATGGTATTTGCGGGAATGTTATCTATGCATTGATAGGCATGGCGTTGGTGGTAACTCTCTTGCACTCGAGTTCAGCTGCCAAACACCTCAGCACCTGGTTGTGTCGCCAGGTATATCTGCCTTGTGTTAGGCTGGTCTTACAACCGACCAGGATGTGCTTGAGGTTTGCTGGAACTGCCCACAGGGGGCAGGCTGGATCCTCTCCCAGCCAAAGATTTAGGTTTGTGGGAGGGAAGGAAGTCATATGTGGCTCTGATAATGAAGCTCAACTTATTTGACTCCATGGTCCACAGCTCTATCCATGTGATCTTCCTCCTCTCAACGCCATCCCACCTCATCCAGTGGCCTTGTTTGGCTTGGGATATGGCTTTGGCACACCTGGCTGCTTCTTCCTGGTGGCGCACCTCCTCCACCACCAGGTGCTGACGTTCAGCTGGAGTAGCCTTTTGCCAGGTAGGTTTCATTGCTCCCAGGCCAAAGCCCCCTCAGCCTTGTTGGACATGGCCCACTATGTCCCGGTGATGGAGGGTGGATTTTGCATCCAGTACCACTGCTGCTGGAGTCCATTTCTTCCCTGTTGCTAGGGTTGGAGCAACACCTCTTATTATTGGATCCCAGGATTCTGTTAGGGTCATGTCCAGCGTCACTTTGGCACATTTGTATTCCTCCACCAGGCTTGAGACTGGCAGTGAGAGGGCTCCATTCCCATAAAGCCCTATGCTGCTGAGGCATCTCGGTAGCCCAAGCCATGTCCTCACTTGTGAGTTCACCAGTCTCTCCAGCTGGTTGACATGGGATAAAGTGACCTCGTAGATGGTAATTGGCCACATGAGTCGGGGCAGTAGACTGAATTGAAGGCACCAAAGCTTCAGCTTCCCTGGGAGAGCAGTGTTGTTGATTTGCTTGAGGCCACTGTTTGTATCCTGCCTGAGTTGTTCCACCTGCTCTGCATCCTTGAGGTATGCGGTGTACCATCGCCCGAGGCTTTTGACAGGCTTCTCCTGGACAGTTGGTATTGTCTCGTTATTGATGCGGAACCTTTCGTCAGTGAGCCAGCCTTTGACGATGGAAATACTGCAGGATTTGCTGGATTTAATCTCCATTCGTGCCCATTTGATGTTTTCCTGGAGTTTATCCAGCAGGCGTTTGGTGCATGCTTTTGTTGTTGTTATTGTGGACATGTCATCCATGTACGCCCTGATTGGAGGAAGATGCAGCCCACTCTTCAAGCGTTCCCCTCCGACCACCCATCGTGATGCTCGAATGATGAGCTCCATTGCCATGGTGAAAACAAGAGGAGAAATGGTACAGACAGTCATTATGCCTACCTCAAGGGGCTGCCAGGCGGTGGTGTTGTCCTGTGTTGTGACGCAGAACTGGAGGTCCTGGAAGTAAGCTTTTACCAGCTTTGTGATGACCTCTGGGACCTGGAAGAAATTAAAAGCTACCCAAAGAGTCTCATGGGACACCGAACCAAAGGCATTGGCAAGATCTAAGAAAACCACATGCAGGATTTTCCTCTTTTCCTTCTTGGCAGTTTGTATCTGGTGCTAGATGACGTTTGCATGTTCCAGATAGTAGAAATAGCATCACTAACCCCTCCTTACTGTATGCTTTATACTAATACCCACTTCCTACACTGGTCAGTCTTGGAAGCGGTAACGATGAACTAACAGCCTGCTGTACTGCTATACTATGTCTACAGATTAAAGATGACTTTGAACTCCAGATTGTGCAGCTTGCTTATTTACAAACACTAATAACACTTTTATTTTTAATTGATGGGAAAAAATCCTCTGCACCTGATGAGCGGAGGGGGACTGAGTAAGATGGCCAAAAAACACAGCCGTAAGTGGTAGCGTTTTATCTAAAATCAATATACAATGCAAACAGGAAGTTGTCAAGGTTAGACTTTTAATCATTTGCCATTTCAAACCAACCACCACCAACCATTTGCTGTGCTTTATTTCAAACCAACCACCACCAACCATTTGCTGTGCTTTTTTCAAACCAACCACCACCAACCATTTGCTGTGCTTTATTTCAAACCAATCACATTTTCATTTTCAAACCACATTAAGGGCACTCAAGGTCAGTAAAACCACACTCACAGTTTAGTAGACATGTGTTCAGTGTTATTCACAGCTCAGACTGAGAGACGTGACCCTCTCGCTCCCCCATCTTGCAGAGACTGACTGAGGCACTCAACACTTCTGGATTTTATAGTCCCTCAGGACAGGGCATGGCCTTCAGGAGAGAGAATCTCAACATTTTTTAAACACTAATAACTCTTTTATTTTTCATCGATAGGAAAAATCTTCTTGTCCTGCGCAACGGAGGGGGACTCTGAGTAAGATGGCCATAAAATAACAGCCGTAAGTGGCAGCATTTTTTCTAAAATCAATATACAGAACAACAGGAAGTGGTCAAGATCAGACTTTTAGTAATATAGATGTATAGATACTGAGGGGAGATACAAGGAACTGCAGATGCTGGAACTATTCTGCAAAACACAAAGTGCTAGAGGAACTTACTGGGTCAGACAGCATCACAGTTGTGTTGCGTTTTGTATAGGTACTAAATTTAAGAATAACACCTAAAAGGTGAGAGTGGGAGGAAAACGTGAATAGGCTGTATTTCTTTTCTCTTGAAGAGAGGACCTGATTGTTTTCTATAAACATTTGAAGTACTATACAGAGATGGAGTGGTTCCACATGGGGAAGAACTTAGTATCTCCTTCACTTCCCTCTCTAGAGTACGAGAAAAGAGTTGGTAACTTAAAAAATGGATATGGTGCATTATTAATGAAAGAGCTTACATTGCCAGCAGGCATTTTTACTTCCAAGTAGGCTGCCTCTGGAACTTTCCATAATAAAAGGACTGTTGGCTGAAACATCAGTCACATAATCCAAACCTTATGAGCTGACAGCCTTAAGGAGATGTTATGTCCTCTCTTTAATAATGAAAGACGAAAGCTAAAACAAATATCTGAAGTAACAATCCAGTATCTATGTGCATTACTTTAGCACACCGCCTTGCTACAGAGTCTTGACCCTAAATATCAAACATCTCCATGCCTTCACGGATGCTGCTCGACCCATTGAGTTCCTCCTGCAGTTTGTTTCTTTCTCCAGATTCCAGCAGTTGTAGTGTCTTGTATCTTCCAGATAGATTGTTGGACCGATTATCTTTCAAGCCTTTCTGCAGACTAACTGTGATTCCCCTGGAGCAAGTTGCCAAGCTATGATGTTCTGATTTGCTTGTGGTGCAGTGTGTTGTGCAGTGGTTCACTCAACAGCCCTCTTTTTAAAAAAATAAACCAGTATCTGCAGTTCCTTGTGTTTCATGTTCCTCAAATATGGAATGGAGTCAACCACCCTGACCTCAGGAAGGGTGTCAAAGGTTATGGGGAGAAGGCAGGGGAATGGGGTTGAGAGGGAAAATTAGATCAGCCATGGGCGGCATGGTGGCGCAGTGGTAGAGTTGCTGCCTTACAGCAGTTGCAGCGCCAGAGATCTGGGTTCGATCCCAACTATGGGTGTTGTCTGTACGGAGTTTGTACGTTCGCCCCGTGCCGCATGGTTTTTCTCTGAGATCGTCGGTTTCCTCCCACACTCCAAAGTTGTACAGGTTTGTAGGTTAATTAGCTTGGTATAAGTGTAATTTGTCCCTAGTATTTGTAGGGTACTGCTAATGTGCGGGGATCGCTAGTCGGTGCAGACTCAGTGGGACTAAGGGCCTGTTTCCATGCTGTATCACTAAAAAAAGAATGGCATAGCAGACTGATTGGACTGAATAGCCAAATCTGTTCCCATGTCTTATCGTCTTACTTTTCATGACGTGGGGTGTAGTGTGTGTTCAATCGCCAGTATCATCTGTTGTCTGTCTGATGTGAACTTCATATCCACAATTCTCTAATGTAGATGGGCTGGAGAGTAAGTTTGCTGACAACACCAAACTTGGAGGAGATGCAGACAGCGAGGAAGGCTGTCAGAAGATACAACGGGATACAGATCAGCTGCAGAAATAAGTGAAGAAATGGCAGATGGATTTTAACCCAAGCAAGTGCGCCATGTTGCACTTTGGGAGGTTGAATGTAAGGCTCTGCCTTTGATTGCTCTGCTTTTGACCCTCTAAACCAGCAGCGACTGGTGAAACATCCAGTACATCACAGGCTCATCATTTTCCTTATCAGATCCAGTCTATCTCCACCTGACCTGCTGAGTTACTGAAGGACGTTGTATGTCCAGAGATGACACCTGATCCATTGAGTAAGTCCAATGTTTTGTGTCATTTTTTTCCTAAACCAGCATCTGCAGTTCCTTTTGTTTATATCTTCACCACTCGTTGCATCAGGAAGGCTGGAACTATCTTCAAGGAAGCTGTCACCATGGTCATTCTCATTTCTCTTTCCAAGTTCTGGGAGAAATTTTAGTTTATTTTGTGTTTATTTATTTATTGTCACCAGTGAAAAGCTTTTGTTGCATGCTAACCAGTCAGCAGAAAGACAATACATGATTACAATCAACCCATTCACAGTGTACAGAGTCATGATAAGGGAATTGGTAAGTTTAGTGCAAGGTAAAGCCAGTAAAGTCTGATCAAAGATAGTCCGATAGTGGTTCAGGACTGCTCTCTTATTGCGGTAGGAGGGTTGGTTGAAAATACGGAAGCTTAGAAGCTCGGAAGTCCAGATTTAATAACAGTGTCTTCCTCACTGCTATCCAACTCCTGAATCAAAGGTCTCTTGAAACCGCTGAAGAAGTGTCTCGACCCGAAACGTCAACCATTCCTTCTCTCCAGAGTTGCTGCCTGTCCCGCTGAGTTACTCCGGGATTTTGTGTCTATCCTGAATCAATCACCTCTCTCACACCCTGTTCCCAGAGGTACTGCTCTGTACTCTTGCTCATATCTCTACCTCATTTGGGTATTCCATTGTTGTATTTCAATATATTTTTATTCTTTGGATTTTGCACATGTTGTATTTATTGTTGTATTTATCCTTACTGCATGTATACTGTTTACTCTGTGAGCTTGGTGAGCAAGGAATTTCTTTGCACCTTTGTGTATATGACAATAAACTAATCTAATCTAATGTAGCCCCAGTCGGTCCGCAATAACCAACCTGAACTCCCGGTGGCTCAGCACTTCAACTCCCCCTCCCATTCCGTATCTGACCTCTCTGTCCTGGGTCTCCTCCATGGCCACAGCGAGCAACACCGTAAATTGGAGGAAATGCACCTCATATTCCGCTTGGGCAGTCTACATCCTGGTGGCCTGAACGTTGAATTCTCCCAATTCTGCTAGCCCTTGCTGTCCCCTCCCCTTCATCAGCCATCTGGTTGTCTCCTCCCCTCC
Organism: Malacoraja senta; assembly: GCA_038087875.1. NCBI lineage: Eukaryota > Metazoa > Chordata > Chondrichthyes > Rajiformes > Rajidae > Malacoraja > Malacoraja senta. The sequence goes on along the minus strand of CM075986.1, from coordinate 1,411,102 downwards.
CCCAGCCCTCGGGCTCCTCCTCCGCCTTTTTCCTTTTTTCCTTTCTTCTCCCCACCCCCTATCAGTCTGAAGAAGGGTTTCGGCCCGAAACGTTGCCTATTTCCTTCGCTCCATAGATGCTGCTGCACCCGCTGAGTTTCTCCAGCATTTTTGTGTACCTAGCCCCAGTCCAGTTGCTTTGGAAATCACAATAATTATTAAATATTTGGTGGCCCTTCTGTTCATAAATCAAATTAATAAACTTTTTTCAGTGGAAATAGACGGTGACAGTATAAAAATAACAATTGATGTTTACAACCAAGATTACATACAGTACAGCTACTATTTCTAGCAACCATAGTCATCAACTTGTCAAAAGACCTAATTACACAAAATATCTCAGGCACTTTCCAGCATTAGCAGTTCATAGCAACCAATGAATTGGATCGTAGAACACAAAGTGTTCTTGGGCAGTCACGGCGGCGCATCAGTAGAGTTGCTGCCTTACAGCGAATGCAACGCCGGAGACCCGGGTTCGATCCCCACTACGGGTGCTGTCTGTACGGAGTTTGTACATTCCCCCCGTAACCTGCGTGTGTTTTCTCCAAGATCTTTGGTTTCCTCCCACATTCCAAAGACGTAGAGGTTTGTAGCTTAATTAGCTTGGTAAATGTAAAAATTGTCCCTAGTGGGTGTAGGATAGTGTTAATGCGTGGGGATCACTGTTCGGCGCGGACCCGGTGGGCCGAAGGACATGTTTCCGTGCTGTATCTCTAAAACTAAAACTAAATAACTAAAACAAAGTGCTGGAGTAAATCAATGGGTCTGACTGAGGGCAAGAATTGGTGACGTTTGGGGTCAGGACCCTTTTTCAGAGGCCTTCTTCTTAGGTCACTAGAGGAGCAGACTTGCATGTTCAAATTGATCAACAGAGAAGAGAATATATACACAGCCGTGTCCCTCAGCCTGAAAGTCCATCAGGTCAAACTATCCAAGATGATACGATGAGCTTACTAATTTTATTCTATCTGATAACTAATTTAATCTACCATATTATTTTCAACATAATAACCCAACTCATTAAACCCCTTTCATGGCTTTATTATTTAGTTGTACACCTGATGATACCTTCTGTATTTACTGTGAATTTTCAAAAATGAAATTGTTAATGGACAATTTACTTGATTTCATATCTAATGTTGATCTATGATGTTTTACAGAGTGTCTCTTCAGAATGCTTTTAAAAAATAGCCTAAAATAAAGGGAAAATGGGAACTTTTCTTGCTGAAAGCATTTTTTTCCTGCAAGAGTTCAATGCTTGTGTAATGGTGAATGGTTATTAAGTTTTCTGGAAATGGGAATACTTTTAATTCCAATCTAGGCCATCCATCCAATTGAAGGACTTTTTCCACAGAACCTGGATATGTTCCTAATAATGCATTCAGTGAAAATTCAATACTAGCATGACCATTTGAAGGTTTCTATGTTTTTTTTCTATGAGATTTATATAGCTGAGTCTGTGTAATTCGAACAGGATATTCCCAGTAGAAAATGTACTTTACCATTTAAATAATGGAGTTTGATTTTATGCATTGATGCCTGGGGTTTGTCACAGTGTAATACGCAATCTGTCGAATAATTTTTTGATGCAATATTAAACCTCTATTCAAAGAGTGAACAAGGCAAATATAGAAACCTGAAATATTATACTTCTAAGATTTGTTTCATTACGACAAGTCAAGAGTGTTTCATGTTCATATGTACCAGATAGAACAATGACATTCTTACTTGCTGCAGCACAACAGAATATGTAACCATAGTGCACTGTAAACAATATAATATATGAGAAAAAAAGTTAACTGTGTATGTGTGTATATATATATATATATATATATATATATACACACACATACATATACACATATATACAGATATATACACACATATATACACATATATACACATCTATGATCTATGTATATGATCTGTATATATGTGTGTGATCTGTTTATATGTGCATATGTGAGTTGTATATATTTACACACACTGAACTTTTTCTCGTTTATTATATTGTTTACAGTATATACGATACAATATGATAACGGTATGATACGCTATGATATGATACATCATTATTTATCCCAGGTGGGAAATTGATCTGCCAATAGATATATATAGGAATGAGGAATTATCACATCAGTTTTCTTTAGTCGCATTGATACTCATTTTTGTTTTTGGAAGATACCCTAGAATGAATAAAGTTATTCTGGTGCAATGTATGCATAATAACCAATCTTTGAATCTTTTCAAAATGGATTGCGAACAAACAAAACCCATGTATAAAGTTAATCCTCTATTAATCCCTTATTGTTGGTTGAGAAGGACTAAAGTAGTTTCATATAAGGCCCCAGAGCTCCCACTGGAAACATCAGGGGCCCAAAGACTGATTGAAAATCAAGGCCAAATAACATCATGATCCACAATGAATTTTCAATCTGTCCACAAAGTCACAGAGTTTTCCAGCCTGGAAACAGGCCCTTCAGCCAACTTGCGCACGCCAACCAACATGCCCCATCTACACTCGTCCCACCTGCCTGCATTTGGTCCTATCCCTTTAAATCTTTCCTATCCACATACCTGTCCAAATGTATTTTAAATGTTGTTATAGTACCTGCCTCAACTACCCCTTCTGGCAACTTGTCCATATACCCACCCCCCTCTGTGTGAAAAAGTTGCCCCTGGTTCTCATTAAATCCTGTCACAACCAGCACCTTGCCTTACCACTAACCACATCAGGGTACAACTATTCCAAGACATATTAAAAGAGTTCTTGTCAGATAAAATACTTCTTCCTTCTCCCTTTCCTACTTTATCTCCTTTCGTGCTTGTCGGTTCCCAGTAAGAACTAATTCCTCAGGAGTGTAAATTTGTGATGAAAATCAAAATACTCCTTCAGCTGAAAGTCTAATCAGAACTGTGCTTGTTTATTCAATGACGTTTCTTGTGGGAGCCTAACTCGTGGGAGGCAAGATTTTAGCATGGTTCACAGATATCTTGAGGATATATTTTGTGGTCCATTAGTTAACCAACAATAAGTTAGATGATTTACTTTGTACATGGGTTTTGATTGTTACTAATCCATTTTGAGAATATTTAAAGATTGCTGGCTGGGTTGGACCAAATGAAAATCAAAACACTGCTGATGCTGGAAATCTGAAATTAACAAAAACAGAAAATGGTGGAAACACTCAACAGATCAGGTAATATTAGTTGAAAAGAGAAGCAGTGTTCAAATTTTAGGTCTGAAGTCCCTCATCAGAACTCTAACATGGACAAAATGTCTGGCACAGAATGAATGGCACAAAATGGCATTAAAACCTGGTGTCTCTTGCATGCGGGCTCAGTGGACTATTTCTGTGCACGATGCTAATTGGGCATTATGCTTACTTTACTTTACTGAACTGTATGTAGGGAAAGAATTTCACTGTGCCTTTGCACTGTGACAATAAAGCACCATTGAAACATTGAAACAACCACATCCATTATTGGTGCAACAGCCAAGTCCTGCATATGTTGCTTGCAGTTACATCAAAGCCATGGAACTGTTTTTGCTGAAGAAAGATACCAAGCTGGAGATAGGAAGCAAGCTATAACAGATGACACATTGGGAGAGCCCATCATGAATTAAGCTTAAAGTTCTCTCTGTTTTTCTCCATCAGACGGGTAGCTGTGGGTATTTATCCTGGTGTAGATAGAGATCCTCAGTGACTTCTCAAAAACAATGTTTTACTACAAAATCCTGAGATGCTACTGATGGCATATTTTGCAGGCCACAGGAGTCCAGGGGATAAACGAGAATGATTACAGTGAGCTTGGCAGCCAAAAGCACCTGTGTCCATTACCAATTTGAAGCCAGGCCTGTGGCTTTGGCTTGCACCAGGGTTCAGGATAGAGTCGATGGTGAAACAAACATCTCATGCACTGAAGATCACAAAGTGCTGGAGTAACTCAGCAGGTCAGGCAGCATCTCTGGAGAATATGAACAGGTGAAGAGGGGTCTTGACCTGACACATTACTGACCCATGTTCTCCAGAGATATTGCCTGACCTGTTGAGTTACTCCAGCATTTTGTGTCTTTTTGTGTATCAACCAGCATCTGCAATTCTTTGTTTTTATATGTCAAGCATTGAATTTCAGTTGAGGAGATATTAATCCTAAACAATGAATGCATTTTTCATTTGACCCCTAAAATGGCAAACTCAGCATTTAAAATGAAGTCATGAACCAAATTAGATGGATTACAAAGACAATGAGCCCAATGATTGTGCAATTGTTAATTACAGTGCATTATTTTACATTAGCCTCCAGATATGCAAAATTCAATAAAATCATGTTGCCCTCAGTTGGCTGAAAGAAAACATAGTAACATTAAAACATTGTTTAATAAAATGCAAACCTCAGTATGAACAGCCAAGCTGTCTATTTTTTTTAAATCATATGCTAGCTTCATTTTCATTTTAATGGATTTCAATTGATTTTTGAAGAATAATGTCAAAATGTATTAAACATACAGAGAGTGACAGAACAATTTACCAAAGATTCCCTTCATATGTCAGTCATTAATTTGCATTTTGCTGAGAAGGTAAAATATTTCCTTGGATATTATAGATTATTAAAATAGTACTGCCTCTTGCACAGCTGAAAATGAAATATTATGTTCTCAGCTTCACTCTCTTAAAGCAATGTAACAGGATAATCAATCAAAATTAAAACAATACCATAATCATATTTGTTTTCTAAATAGATATGCAACTGATTAATTTGACCTCTAATTCGAACATAGAACTTAAAACGATACAACACAGGATCAGGCCCTTCAGCCTACAATGTCCGTGCTGAACACGATGCCAAATGTAATCCTTTGCCTACACTTGATTTCTATCCCTACATTCCCTGCATATCCATGTGCCCATCTAAATATCTCTTAAATGCCACTATCATCTCTGCCTCCACAACCACTCCTACCAAGGTGTCCCAGGTACCCACCACTCTATGTAAAACAACTTGCCCCACACATCACCCTTAAACTTTCCTCCTCTGCTGTTCAAGCTATGCCATCTAGTCTTTGACTTTTACACACTGGGAAAAGGTTCTGAGTATCTACTCTATCCATGTCTCTCATAATTCTATCATTACTTGCATCAGGTCGCCCCTCAGCTTCCGACACTTCAGAGAAAACAATACAAGTTTGTGCAACCTCTTCTTATAGCTAAATACCCTCTAGTCCAGACAGCATTCTGGTAATCCTTTCCAAACCTTTCTAATTCTTCCTGCAATACGGCGACCAGAACTGCACACAATACTCCAAATGCAGCCTTACTGCAACATTAAGGGCCTGTCCCACTTACGTGTCCTTGGCACGCAAATTACGTGACCTCGTGGTCTCGTTGAGGAGCGATGGTCCCGCGAAGGTCGCGCGCGATTTCATGTGTACGCACAGCCATCTGGAGCACGTGACGTCATTTGAAGATGGACACAAAGCTGGAGTAGCTCAGCGGGACCGGCAGCATCTCTGGAGAGAAGCAATGGGTGACGTTTCATGTCGAGACTCACCCATTCCTTCTCTCCAGAGATGCTGCCGGTCCCGCTGAGTTACTCCTGCATTTAGTGTCTATCTTCAATTTTCTTGGCCCCGCTCTGGGAGTAGAAGTGGGGGTGGATCCGGACCGCAACAGCTGTGAGCCCCAGGCCGAGTTCGGCGATCATTTGCCTGCTTTTGCTGCTGTTGGAGGTGAGACGTTGCGTCGCGCCAGGGTCTTGGGCCTGTCCCACTTTGGCCGTCAGTTATGCGACAGGCCGTTGGCGCGCGAATATTTCGTTCGCTACAAAAATTTTGGAGCCCCGCGCCATGTCGCGCACACCTACATACCCCTCCGCGCTTCTCAGTGGGACCGGCCCCGCGTGGGCCATACGATGCCCGTGCGCCTCAACGCGACCTCGAGGTCACGGAATTTGCATGCCAAGGACACGTAAGTGGGACAGGCCCTGTACACAGCTGCAACATGACTTCCTGACTCTTCTACTCAATGCCCCAGCTGATGAAGGCAAGCATAGCATTTGCTTTCATTGCCACTTTACCTAGTCGTATTGCTCTCTAATCTGGGATATTTTTTAATCTTTTAATGCAATTAAAATCACATATACTGACGTTTACTATTTATCTTCTTTACAAATTAAAAGTGATAAGAATCATCTTTGGTTCTGACGACTTTTGCTAACTGCCTGCGAAGTGTTAAATTCCTATTCATGCACATGTAATTTTTTCAGATCCGCAATTTTTTTTTTTATTTTTTTTTTTAAATTAGAAGTATTTTACATTACAGTTATCTGCAATAACATAACATAATTTTATACAATTCTTGTACCACTTCTGATTTTCAACTTTAATAGAAAGAAGGATAGAAAGAGCTAGCAAAGATAGTCAGTGAGTGAATGAAAGTGGTCCAGGAACACTCTTGTGAACGTAAACCACAAGAAGTAGTTAAAGAAGAAAAGAGAAAAAGAGAAAAAAGAAAATAAGATAGGACAATATGAAAGGGATGTGTCTACTTCTTATCTTTACTCGCCCCTCGCCAGGTCCTAAAACTATTTATTATCAACATTTTGTTGCACCCTATGTTTGTATTAAGTCGATATATGGAGACCAAATCTTTTGGAATTGGTCTTGTTTACCTGCTAGGAGGAATCTCATATCTTCTAAATGTAACAATTCTGACATATTAGAAGTCCACATTTTTATTGTTGGCGTAGGGGCATTTTTCCAAAATTTCAATATCAGTTTTTTTGCCGTTAATAAACCATAACTAAGAAAACTCCTTTGAAACGCAGTCAGCTCCAAACTTGCTTCTGTTGTTCCAAAAATAATCAGTTCTGCATTCGGTTTCAATTTTATTTTAAATAATTTAGAGAAAATTCAAAAATTTCATTCCAAAATTTTTGAATTTTTATACAAAAGACAAAAGAATGTGCTATAGTTGATTCTTGGACTAGGCATTTATCACAGTTAGCCGAGGTATTAGGGTAACATTTACTTAATTTAGCTTTTGAATAATATAATCTATGTAAAATTTTAAATTGAATCAGAGTATGTCTTACGTTAATCGAACATTTATGCACATATAATAGATGTCTATCCCAACTCTCTTTCGAGATTTTTATAGCTAGTTCCTGTTCCCATTCTCTTCTAATCCCATCCGATGCTGGTATTTCTATGTTTAAAATGGAGTTATATAGGTATGATATTAAATTAGCTGATTCCGCTTTTATATTCATTATCCCATCTAATAGGTCAGGAGACATATTTTGATATTCTCATGTATACTTTTTCAAATAATCACGTAGTTGAAAATATTTAAAATATTGATTACTATTCAAGTTGTATTTAAGTTGTAATTGATTAAATGTTAAAAAACTTCCATTATCATACATATCTCCAAACGTTTTAATTCCTACTCTTTCCCAATTTATAAAAGCTCTATCTATCATAGGTTTAAACGCAGGGTTATTCATTATAGGAGAAAGTATTGATAGATTTCTTAATTTTAACGTTAATTTTATTTGTTTCCAAATTCTAATTGTACTATAAATAATTGGATTTTTACTATATATTGTATTCTTTATTTTTGTTGGTGAGAGAAGGATCGCTCTTATATTAAAAGGGGAACAGTCCTCTCTCTCCATTACTATCCAATCCACCTGTTCGGCCGAATTGTCCAACAGGTGAATCATATTTTTGACATTTGTGGCCCAATAATAATATAAAAAATTGGGAAGTGATAATCCACCAAATTCCTTAGGTTTACACAAATGTTTTCTTTGAATTCTGTGGGATTTATAGTCCCGTATAAAATTTGTAATATCGGCATCCAATTTTTAAAAAAAACTTTTTGGTAAGTATATTGGTATTGACTGGAATAAATATAAAATTTGTGGTAAAAAAATCATTTTTATAGCATTTATTCGGCCTATAAGAGACATCGGGAGGGTTTTCCAGAATTTAATCAATGTGTTGAATTTATTGAGTAAGGGCATATAGTTTGCATTAAATAGAGATTTATATTTTCTAGTAATTTCAATTCCCAAATATTTAAATTTTTCTGAAGCGATTTTAAAAGGGAATTTTAACAGGTGTGTCGATTCTTGAGGTTTAATCATCATAATTTCACTTTTATTCCAATTTATTCTATATCCTGAGAAGGATCCAAATTCCTCAATTAAATTTAATATATTTGGTATACTAATTTGTGATTTTGTAATATATAGTAGTACATCATCTGCATATCAAGATATCTTATTATTTGAATATTTTGTATTATATCATGAATATTCGGATGTATCCTAATACTTTCCGCTAATGGTTCTATTACCAGAGCAAATAGCAGAGGTGATAATGAACACCCCTGTCTATTTCCCCTTGATAACTGAAATTTCGAGGACAAAATATTATTAGTTAATATTCTGGCCGTAGGCCTATCATATAATAATTTTACCCAAGCGATAAAATTATCACCCATTTGAAATTTTTGCAATATTTTAACCATATAATCCTATTCCACTTGATCAAATGCTTTTTCTGCGTCCAGTGAAATAATTCATAAGTCTTGCTCTTCGGTTTTATGTGAGTGCATTATATTAAACAGACGTCTCAGATTATTGCTTGAGTATCTCTTGGGTATAAATCCTGTTTGATCCGGATTTATCAATTTACTGACATAGTTACTTAGCCTTCTAGCTAATGTTTTCGCTAATATTTTTTTATCTGTGTTTAGCAGCGCAATAGCTCTATAAGAACCCGGATCTTCTAAATCTTTACCTTTTTTAGGTATAAGTGTAATCGTTGACTCCACCAATGTTTCTGAAAGTGTATGTTCTTTAAAGGCATATGTATACATTTTATGTAGTCGTGGTGTAATTATCTCGTAAAATCTTTTATAAAATTCATTGCTAAAACCATCTGGTCCTGGAGTTTTTCCATTCTTTAATGTATTTATTGTTTCTTCTATTTCCTTGGTTGAGACTTGTGCACCTAGTTCCTCTTGTTCACTCATATTGAGTTTTGGGAGATTACAATTATCCAGGAACTCTCTAGCTTTGGTACTATCTGCTACCGCTTTAGATGTATATAAATTTTGATAAAATTGAGCGAATCTTTTGTTAATATCCTTAGGAAGTGTTAACAATTCCCCTTTATCTGATTTAATCTTTAAAATCGTGTGATCCTTTTCACGTTTTTTCAGTTGTCGAGCCAGAAGCTTATGTGGTTTATCCCCAAATTCAAAATGTTCCTGTTTTGTGATTTGAAATAATCTAATAACATTTGCTGATAATATTTTGTTTAATTTAAATTTCATTATTGTTATTTTATTATGTTTATCTATAGTAGGCTCTTTAGCATTGTCTAGTTCCAAATCTCTAATTCGTTCCTCTAACTGCCTTTGTTCTTTCTTATTCCTTTTATTCAAAAAAGCTTGGTATGAGATTATAGATCCTCTAATAACTGCTTTGAATGATTCCCATAGTAGAACTGGTGAGATATCTGGGGTGTCATTATTCTTTAAAAAAAGTTCCATCTGTTGTTTTAAATATATTTCCCCTTGTGGGTCATTTAAGATTTGAGGATTAAACCTCCAAAACGATTTCTTAGAAGGCATTCCCTCTAATTCCCTTTAAAGAAAAAGTTAACGGGGAATGATCAGAAATTATACTATTGTGATATTTTGGATTCATTGTATAGGGGATTAATTTTGTATCCACTAAAAAATAGTCGATACGTGAATAAGTTTTGTGTACCATTGAATAAAACGAGTATTCCCTTCCGACAGGGTTAGCGATCCTCCAAACATCTGTTATATTTGTATATTTTATGTAAGTATTTAAGATTTCCCTGGTTTTAGATTTTATGTTGCCCCTACTCTGTTGTGAAGATTTATCCAAATATGGATCTAAAACACAGTTAAAATCTCCCCCAATTATCACATTTTGATAATTGAACTCTGTAATTATATTAAGAATTTTATTAAAGAATTGAGGATTATCAAAATTAGGCGCATAAATATTTACCAAGGTAATTGGGGTAGCATGAATCTCTCCGGTAACTATAAGGTATCTCCCTTCCTTATCTGTCATGATATTCTTCAATTTAAATGGTATACCTTTTCGAATAATGATGGCTGTGCCTCTAGCTTTGGAAATATATGAAGATTGGTATGTTTGGCCTATCCAGTTTGCTGTCAATCTGGCTTGGGCTTGTAGTTTCAAGTGAGTTTCTTGTAGGAATATTACATCCGCCTTGAGTGACTTCAATTGTGCAAGAATCTTACCCCTTTTAATTGGTTCATTAGCACCCCTAATATTCCAACTGCAGAATGTGATTCCTCCAAATTTCTTTTGTTTATCGTCTTGCATTTTGAATTATTTAATACCTTTTAAACATGTGGTGCAAACAATACCTTAGGTCTCTGGCTGTTGGGCGAGCATTTGCAATAATAAATTCAGTTATTACATCCCTCTCAAAATTGTCCTTAAGTGAAAAAACAAAAAAGTGTACATTATTGTGACATTTAAAAAAAATCAAAAAAGTGAGGTCACGGTGTCTAGAAATAACGACACTGTGACCAATTATCCACCTACTGGTGGTAGTTACATATTTAATGACTTCCGTAGTTGTTAATCTACATTTAGCTCCGTCCCCTTGATTAATCTTACAAAAGGGAGTTGGGACCACCCAAATTTTATGTGTCATATCTTTATATCTAAATAAAACTTCTATAATCTGCAAAATTAGCTACCATTTACTTATAATAACAATTATTACATTTTATTTCTCTTCCATACTAATCTGCCTTTGGTTGGAAGGGGTTAACCCGATTCAGGCACCTGGCTATTTGCCAAGCTTCTGAATCTCCTCGCCTCCTTCCCCAAAATTTGAACTACAACTTATCATAAGTTCTAAATTAATTTGTTAGTAAGGATTAACCCCCCCCCATACCCGGGGGGGGGGGGGGTTAATCCTTATAATGAATTATTACATTTTATCAATTAAGCTATTCAATTTTAAATCAATTATTGTTACTGTTAGTGTGTTAATTTCGATAACTTTAATTACTATTACTATATTAGTTCAGTAGTTTTGTGTTAGTATGGAATTAGTGTAGGGATAAGATTTTAAGTCTTTCATTCAGGAATTTTTTTCCCCATCCATCTTCGTTAGGTTGCTCCTTCAGCCACGCCCTTGTTATTCCATCTTTCGCTCATGTTGAAGTTGAATTTGTCCTTGAGGAGATAAGAGAGTCTAGACAGCCGCACATGGAGAAGCTGCGCCATCTTAAAATTAAAAAAGTTATTTCTATCGACCTTCCCTCAGCCGTTGTCTGTAGAATAAAAACCTTGTCTTGAGGATGTGATGTTTTACTTAAGCCTCTATTTCCTTTACGATGTCTTGAGCATATTTGTAAGCAGCTTCTGGATCAGTAAACTTGCGTTCGGTGTGTTTATAAGTAATGATCATCTTAGCCGGATAAATTATCCCATATCTGATGTCCCTGTGCCCTTTCAAGATCTGTTGTGTATTTTTAAACGCTTCTCGTTTTTTTAGCAATTTCATAAGGATAGTCTCTAAAAAGTCTGATAGTGTCCGTCCCAAACTTCATAATCTTTCCGTGCTGAATTTTTCTCATGGCCTCTTCCAAAGCTGAAATGTCCCGAAATTTCACAATGATCTGTCGTGGGGGAGCTCCTTTTATGTTTGCCCTTGTTTTTGGCCGATTCACCCGGTGTGCCACTTCTATTTTCGGTTTAGCTGGCAGATTGAGTATATTTTTAAGTAAGTTAGCAGTGTACTCTTGGGGATCATCCCCCTCCTCTCCTTCTGATACTCCAACTATTCTTAAATTCTGCCGTCTTGACCTTGCTTCCAAAGCAAGGCATTTATCCGACATTTTAGCCAGCTGACCCACGACATCTTCATAATTCTTCTTGATTTTCTGCATTTCTTCAGCAATTTGTAACATTGCTATTTCCATATCTTTAATGGCAGTACAGCATGTTGTAACCGTTTGGTGGACCACATCCAACTTATTAGTACAGTCTATTTCCACTTTATCAATTTTCAGAGATAATTCACCATGAACATCATCTATTCGTTTATTTATATTACCGATTGAATCAATTACTTTCTGATTTCCGATGTTCATGTTTTCCATCATGCTCTCCATCATACTTTTATTACATGCCAGAAGTTCATTTTTTAAGTCACTCACCGAAGTTTTAATTTCCTCAATCTCTTTGTCCTTTAAAACTTTTTCAGCCATTTCAGCCTTTAATCTTGTAGCCATTTTCAGGGCTAATACAGCAGTTGCTTCATCAGGTTCCTGAAGTTCAGCAGATACTTCTTCTGGTTCTTGGATTTTTTCAGGTGGTGACTGTTTTTTCAGCAGTTGCTTGAAGACAGATCTCTGAGGGCTCTGACAGGGAGTTGTTTTTTTCATTCAAAAATAGTTTAAACCTCCGTTATTTTCACGGCGATTTCTGATGACGTCATCAGCACCGCGACGAGCAGCTCCGGTAAGTTTTTTCAACCGGTCCCGACTCCAAAACGATTTTTAAAGCGAAAATTCGCTAATTACGGGCACGGAGTTAAATGGTACGCCTGTTCAATGCAACATGGCGTCACCGGAAGTCCGTGAACTACATGGTTAAGGGGAATGTCGTTATACGCATGGGAGCTTTCCTTCAGAGCTTCTTCACAGATAAATCTTCATAACACAGTCTTTTGATTAATAAATTCTTTATTGTTGATGAAAAACAATAAGGTACATCCAAACTTCTTCCAATTCATACACTATAATCTTCATCAAACTCCAGCATATCACTTTAAAGGTTAGAAAACTCCTTGTGTCTCCATTACACTCCGCATGGTCAAAGGGTATACCGTCCCCATGCTGATCCAAAACTAAACTAAAAACTAAGTTTCTGCGCAAAAAACTTAGCTCCAAACACGCCCTAAAATAAGTCATAAATCCCACCCACAATATAACGGGCAGTCTAAAATTTAAAGACACATGCCATCATTAATGACACACAAAACAAGCCAAATGGCCACTACAGTGCCCTCATAGGGCAAGCTCTGCTCCAGTGTCTCGTTTCTCCGCAAACACAACACCGGTCGGGACTCACAGTTCTATAGCCTCTCCAATTACATTGAGGGTAAGTAGGCTCTCGGATTGGCATGTCCCTAAGGTAATCAGGAGGGATCCATGCCTTAAATTCTTCCTCTTCCTTTGATGTTACTTCCAGTTTCTGTGTTTTTTTACTGATCTCTGGAAGGATTTAGTTGTTGTCGAACCAGGTTGCACTGGAGCTGGGATGTCTGTAGCCCGGGGATAGTCCACACCTACTGCAGTATCTAATTCTAAAGGCGGAGTAGGCAGCTTCCTACTAGGGAATTGCCTATGGGGAATTCGCTCCATTTCCATAATATCGGGGATTTATTCTGATCTTATAATTTTAGCGATATCAGGATCAGCAATTTCACAGCCCCCTACTGTCTCACCCTCAGAGAAACTTCTCTTTCTGCTAACGGAATCTCTATACTTTAGGAATGATTCCTTTACTTCTCCAGTTGGTCTTTTAATTAATTTCGGCACCCACTTCTGAGGAACCTTCTGTCTAGCTCCCTGATCCTTCACACTATCCTCTGCTGGTGAAGCAATCGTCGGAGCTAGAGAGTCCTCTCCCGATTTCCCTGCTATGGATTTAAATTTAGTAGGTGGAGTCGAAGATGCCGCTGACTCCACCCGGGCGTCCTGTTCGCATGCTGCGCAAGGTATTTTAGAACTAAGAACGTGAGAGGGCTGAGAGGAATGCTGCGACTCTGTTCCAAAAAAGTCTGCCCATTCTTTTAAATATTGGGCTGCTCTCCCCTCGAGATCCACGCTAACTGCTGCGCTTTTACTAAATTTGATTAGCTTAATCCTAGTCGGCTGAGCCACCTCCCCTTTAAGAGCCATCATAGTCATCTCCCCTTTAAAAGTCGGTGCTCTTTCCTGCTCCTGCGGCTGATTTTCAATGTCTCTCTCTGTTCAAGAATATCTAGAGAAGGACCAGCTCCCTCTTCCTCCATCCTCATCCCTAGCTTTGAAGCTGCCATTCTTAAAGCAGAAAGCAGAACGACTTCTTTAGTTACCTTCCTTTTGGTACAAAACATATTCCATAATTTAATGAGTTTTCCCTTCTTCACTATCCCCATATCGCCTAATAATTTTCTCTATGTAGGTTATTCCTGTTCCAGACTTCAACCCACCCATCGGCCAAAGTTAATTTCCTAATACTTTATTTAATTTCCCCGAAAATTCCCTTAATCTTTCTGCTTTCTGAGGAATCTTATCACAGATTATTTTCAATGGACTTCCGGATTTGTTTGTTAGATCCTTCTCTAGACTATTTCCCATCTTCATACACAATAGACACAATACAGATAAGTTTCAAAGCACTCACACCTCCTCTACACTCGTTCCTTTCTTTCAGTCCCCAAGGCTACTGAGATCACTTTCACACAATAGCCAACGTCTAACAGATTCACACCTCTCCCACACAATCGTACATTCTGAAGAAGGGTTTCGGCCCGAAACGTTGCCTATTTCCTTCGCTCCATAGATGCTGCCTCACCCGCTGAGTTTCTCCAGCACTTTTGTCTACAATCGTACATTCAATTTTATTCAACCACTAGTCAATCGTTCTATTCAATCACTCAGTTCGATCACTCTACTCAATCGCTCTGTTCAATTGTTCTACTCAATTACCCTTCAATCGCATACTAAACTCCCTTATCAATTCAATCTTATTCACAATCACCCATTCAATTTTCAATCCGTAAACAAAAAATCTCCAGTCTCCCAAACTAAGGTGCTTAATATTTAAGTCTTCTAGCAGCAATCCCACCCACTCAGAACACTTTGAATTAACAAAGACAGACAAAACCGAACCACGCAAGCAAGACTATACTCAAAAAAGAAACTATTCCCCCAATAATAAGTAGACAAAGACACACCCCAATATAAAGGACAAGCGTCCACTTATTATGCCGATGAATCACACACTCTAATAAATCTTCCTCGTAGCATACTCGGTCAATGGAACGATCCCTCCCCCGACACAGCGAACGAAAGAATATGAACCCTGATCGAACCTCCATGAATTGGACTCGAACACTACAGACAATCCCGATTTAAACAAATCCCATATATTCAATTTAAACGCACTTTTACCCCAATTATCCAACACCCAAAATCCTTAAGCACCCACACAGTCAATACAAGTAGCGGTTCGCGATCTTAACATACTCCCAATATGTTTTACACACAACAAAGTATTTATACAGTTCGGATCCGAAAAAGATGATTTACAATACACTATAATCACAACGTGCTAGCGCACAATTCACAAACACTTGATTTCAATTCCACTTTGCGCTGTTATCAACTAGTGAACCTCTCTATCTGATACCAAAGATTTTCCCCTTCTTAGGTTACTCTTTGCTGAGGGGTACTTCTTCTTAATTGACTACTTTTCCCCTTCAGATACTTTTCCTCCTCTTCCTAGGGTACTTTTTCCTGTCCGGTTACTTTTCACGAAAAAAAACAGGTTCCCTTCTCTCAGTTACTCTTCGCTATCAGGTACCAATCAACCATCGATCAGAGGGTTACTACTCACGGTTGATCAGCCGCTATTCGGAATCGATCTCAAACACGCTATACAAACTTTGAAGTTCTATATACACATAACTCTAATTCTACCGTACAGTTAGAACTTCAATATGAAATTCTGTACTTAGGTACTTTAATTCTACAAATATAAGTTTGCTCTGATCGGACCAATTAGCTTTGGTGCGTACCACTCAATGTATGCGGGTTCAAATTCAAATTTACTCAAACAATGAAATCTCGAATGGACTAGAGTATTCCCAGCCAATCTATACTCTAGCCACCGAACCCAGTGCCTTTACGAGAGTCCTCCTCTGTCTTTTCAGGGTTGCAGAAACTCACACAGGCATGGCCTCTAACCAACCTAGGCTCACCCCGTCAAAAGGGCCTATTCCTTATCACCTGCTTGGCACCAGGTGACAGCTCCGAGCCTCTTCACGCTGGCAGTCGATGCCGATTTTCGGAATGTACCTTTTCAATCAGCGCTCCCAGCAACAATAGGTCAAATGCTTCACCACTTAACACGTATACCAGACTTGTTTTTCAATATCATGTCAATCGGATACCAATTCTGGGTAGGGCTTTTAACCCAAATCTGACACAAAATATGGCTTTTGCCCACAGCTGCAGTTACCAACTATGACCAAGTTTTGGGCCTCTAACCCAGGAAAGGGCTTCTAACCCAACCCCAGCAGGGCCTCTAACCCAAAGGAGCGTTATCACCCCCCCGTGCTTGCTAGACTGTGTTCTACGATCTCGTTGGAACCCTTTCCCAAGCCCGCGAATGATCGATCTGCTGCGACTGGCGAAGTGCCGAAAATCAATGCAAAAAACACACTGCGGCACCGTTTTCTGCACTCGCGATCAGGACAGCTCAACACCCTTAATCGCAAACTTGTTTTTGGGGGTCCGTTGAGATCCCTGACGAGCCCCCAATGTAAATAGCTCATTCTAAGCTCCCCCCAGTCTAGTTTCAGTCAATAAAATACCAAATCAAGCACTTGAGCAACTAAACTTTATTTTGGATAACACTGCACAAATTCCCCTATACAACACCTAACCATCGTGGGTTCGATCCTTGAATCTGCTTGGCCAAGCCCTTCTAGCCTCAAGCGCTCTTCCAGAAGATCGACATCGGACCTCGTGGGAGCTACCTTTTATAGGTCCCCAAACCTTGAGGGGCCGAACCACATGGAGATAGTCTCTTTACAGTCCAATAACATATATTGATTACAACAGTACATGATAGACAGTTCCCTAAAGGGCCTGTCCCACTGCGACGACCTAATTTTAGAAGAGTTTGCTCTAGACTCAAACTCACAGCATGGTCGACACGTGGTCCTAGGAGGTCACTGTAAAGGGCCTGTCCCACTTAGGAGACCTAAACAGCAACCTCTGGTGACCTTGCCCGCCACCCAAAAAAAAATCAAGGTCAAGGTGACCTGCAACCTCCTACCACCTCCCACGCATATGTTGAAAATCTTCCTCGACTATGAAGAAAACCTCCTTCGACCTACAGCGACCTCCTTCGACCATGCACGTTTTACTCGAGGATGGTCTCTGTTAAATTGGCTCGCGATTGAACAACACCCCCTTCGACCTCAGACAACCAAACTGAAAACCAACAACGACCAGCGTTGTTACAGCTCAGATGGTCACATGATAAAATGATGTCATGAATGCATTTTTGTTCTTACAATAAAAGCCTCCCAGGTTTATTTAAAATCATTCTGAACCATGCGAGCAGGGAAGGAACTAGTTAGGTGGATGTTACAAAAAGTACATCTACTGCTGTCAGCAGCAGCCCTTTCGCTTCATCAGCCTATCAAGAAAGGCAGAAGGGAAAGCACAAGGGTGAAGAGGAAGCACAAGAAGAGGTGTCAGTGGGTGAAGCCCCTCTTGCAAAGAAGATTGAGGCTTGGACAGTATGATAACCTGATGAATGTGCTGCAAGAGGAGGATTTGTCTGCATTTAAAAACGTTACACTTTTGCTGCCTTCAAATGTGGCAGTGAAGGATGGGGTGGTGGTGGGGACATTGGCTACCTCCCTGTTCTCCTCTTCCAGGGGTCTCTCATGCAGAGCTATCAATTCCTGTGGCATGTCCTTCTGCCACTCCTCCTCCTGGGTGCGCAACACATGCATGGCAGGCTTTTTGGAGGGTTGTGCCCTACCCCTGCGAGTCTGCCTTTTGGGAGCCATCACTTGTTCAAGCTTCCTCTGCTAAAAGAACTCTCCAACTATGATTGAGCACGCCCAGGAGTGACAGAGGTCACATGCTTATATTTACAGTGACCTTTTTTTCAACCAATTTTTTTCCAACCCGGAGGTATTACCTTTGACTACCTTCGACCTCTCTTCACTACCTTCGACTAGCATCACAACCGGCTTCGACTAGACCTGCGACAAAAAAATTATTGATTTTTAAAACAGCAATCTATTTTTAGTCGAGGCCGGTTTTAATCATGATGAAAAAATAGCAGCAACCTAGATGAAGCCTTGACCACGCAGAAACCACTTTCGACCATTAGGGAGAGTGACCAAAACCTCCTGTGACCTCGTGAAAACCTTGGGTGGCGGGCAAGGTCACCAGAGGTTGCTGTTTAGGTCTCCTAAGTGGGACAGGCCCTTAACTCTCCTTCATGCTCGAGGGAAGTTCCCACATACTTGCGGCCTCAGTTTGGTCGAGGAAAATGTTTCAGCATGCTGAAAAATTTTCCGCGAGTAAAAATTGGTCGGCATGGTTCTTTTGAACTCGTAGTGCAGTGAAGTGTGGTGGCTAGGCAGTCAAGGTAGCCGTTGGCAATCTCCTTTGCTGACCGGGCATTTTAATTGGCTCATTGGAGTTTTCAGAACCAAGGAAAACCGACCGGTAATGTTAAATGCCCACTAAACTTTATTAAAAGTTGTCTGGCTTCCTAAAAGTGTCTCCACTCCTACTCCCCCCCCCCCTTCTCCCCCCTTCTCTCCTCTTCTCTCTTCTTCTCTCCCCTTCTCTCCCCCTCTCTCCCCTTCTATGCCCCCCCCTCCACCCTCTCTAAAGGGTGCCAACCATCTTTTACCTTCCTGTTCATCGCGGATGTTAATTTCAGATAGCGCACCCCTGCTTTCCCTGGCCCCCGCCTTTGCGATGTGTTTGTGTGTGTGTGTGTTGAAAGTCGATTCAGTTTGCGGTTTCATCGCTGACGGTCGATCCAGCTCAAGGTTTTTCAGGCGAATGGCCTTGAGCTTGAAGGTCGAAGACAGTCACTGAAAAGTCGCATTTGTGGGACAGGCCCTTAACCCAATAACATAGTAACTAATACATTGTATCTGACAATGCTTCAAGAAGGAAGCTAACATAGATGAATAATGCAACATGTGCCCTGGGATTCAGACAACCCAGCCAAAGGTTAACATTTCAACCAATCAACAACTAACAAAGTAAGGCTTTGCAACATTATTTACACTATGTATATCTGGTTTGCATTGACCCAATTAGCTTCATGCATTTTACACCTCATTGTAAGAAGTCTGCAGATGTCCCATTCTTTCTCTGCAGCTCTTATCTGGGCCACAGACACACTGGCACCATTCAGCAGCTTGTCTCAGCTCTGCAAAGGCACATTTAACTTGACCAAAATGGCCTAGCAGTACAGAAGCCCTTACTCAATTTTAATACCATGGCTGCTCCAATTTAGCCAGGATTAACACTGCCTGACCCGCTGAGTTATTTGTGTGACATTTTGTGTCTATCATCAATCCAGAGAACCTTCTCTGAACTACCTTCAATGAAAGTACATGCCTCCTTAACTAAGGAGACCAAAGTGTACACAAAACATCAATCATGGTCTCAACCATAAAAGTAGTAATATTTCCTTACTTTTATATTCATTTTCGTTTGCAATAAAGGCATTCCCAATTATTTGCTAACTGCCTATTAACTATTTGTGTTTCATGCCCAAGGACACCAATGTCCCATAGTACTAGAGCACTTCATTATCTGTCTTCATGAAGCCAAATCTTTTGATTTTTTATTCTTCCTACCAAAGTGGACAACTTAACATTTCCCACATTATACACTCAACTGCACACAAACTAGCCTTCCCCCATCAACTCCATCTGCACCACGCTACCCCAGGATAACAGCCAACATCGAGAACCATTTACACCATGGTTATTCCCCCTTCTCCCTTCGGGGAGAAACTACAAAAGCTTTAAAACACTTACCAACAGATTCAGGAACAGCTTCTCTGCCACTGTTAACAGATTACTGAACAGTCCTCTCATAAACTAAGAGACTAGCCCTCTTATTGATGTATTCAAGAGAGAGTTAGATATAGCTCTTAGGGCTAACAGAATCAAGGGATATGGGGAGAAAGCAGGAACGGGGTACTGATTTTGGATGGTCAGCCACGATCACCTGAATGGCAGTGCTGGCTCGAAGAGCCGAATGGCCTACTCTTGCACCTATCTTCTATGTTTCTTCTCCCAACCTACCTCTTTGCAGTCTTTGTAAGTTTTTTGTCATCTGCACTTTCTCTCTAACTGCAATACTATAATGCTGCAGCATTATATTCTGCACTCTAGTATTTTTCTCCTTGCACTACTGGTGTAATAATAATAATAATAATGAATTTTATTTATGGGCGCCTTATACCGAGGTCTCAAGGACACCTTACAGAGATTTATAGGAAACATATAATCAGAATTTAAAAAAATAAGTTATAAAGACCAATACACAAATCAAGGACAGAATTCCTTCCAAAAACACAAAAAAAAGAAAATCAGCACAATTTGAGGATAGAGCAGCGGCAACGAAACCGCGCCAGCGTCCACTCTCCCCTCCGACCGCCATCTTGAACACAGACTAACAAATACAATTACAAACAATTACATACAAAAATCATCCCCCCACAGTGATTTCCACTGTGGGGAAAGGCACAATGTCCAGTCCCCGGCCCCAGTTCACCCAAACAGTCAGGCCAAATGAAGCCCCCGCTATTGCCTCTACGGAGGCCCGATGATCCTGGCCGTTCTCGCCGGGTGATGTAGCCCCGGCGTCGGGAGAGACCTCCAGCAGCTGGGCCACCTGGAACGGCCGCATTCCTCACCGGAGGCCGCAACTACGGCTGGAACGGCCGATTTCCCGCAGGCGTCCGCAGCACCTGAAGCTGACAAGGCCGCGCCGATTTGGAGCTCAAGGCTCCCGGTGTTGGAGTCGGCGCCGCCGCCCGCTCCACAGTCCCGCAGCCCGGAGGTGTTGAGCTCGACGGTCGAGCTCACCGGAGCTCCAGCGCGTCGGTCCAGCGCGGCGACCCAGGCAAGGCATCGCCCGCTCCGCTGCACAATAGTGCTCCAGCGCCGTGCCGCCACCGAAGCTGAGGGTGCTGTGCGGCCCCCGTCGGGAAACGCCGCTCCACGCCGCTCCACGCCCGCTGGTAGGCCGCGAGGACGGGTCGACTGGGCAGCCGGAGAGAAGGCTGCCTCACCGACCAGGTAGGGACCGGGAAGTGATTTCCCCTTGTTCCCCCCACATCAAAAGGCAAAATAAATAAAAACAAAGACTTAAAGAAAACTAAAAACTTGGTAAAAAAGTACAATTAACGGACGGCTGCTGTTTTGCAGCCGTTCCTCAAGATGGCTCCTCCTCCGAGAGTACTTGTGAAGGGATTGATTGTACACATGTATAGTATGATATGACTGAATAATCTGTAAACAAAGTCTTGCATTGTACTTCAGCACACATGACAAATAAACCAATACCAATATTGCAAATTTTCGCTCACTCACTTAACCCGTTTGTTTTTTCTGCCCTCCTCACAACACTTTCCCACTTATCTTTGTCAGCATACTTGTTCTTTCAACTTAGTAATTAATATAGATTGTAAGTAGTTGAGGGTCCAGTAATAATCCCTGCTCAACATCATTCATTATAGCTAGACCTGCAAATCTTTCCCATTTTCTCTTGGTTAGCTATTCCTCTATCCATGCTAATATGTTACTCTCGCTGCATTAGCTCCTAACTTTTGTCCTAACAAAGGGGACATCATATCAACTATCTAAAAATTCAAATATACCACATCCACTGGTCCCCCTTTATTCATCCTGCTCCGTACATTCTGAATAAGCTCTAACAAAGTTAGCAAATATATTGGCAAAATCGGAACCTTTTTCTCAGGGTGGAATTGTGAAAGACTAGACTTTAGACTTTAGGCTTTAGAGATACAGCGCGGAAACAGGCCCCACCGAGTCCGTGTCGACCAGTGATCACCCTGTACACTAACACTATCCTACCCACTAGGAACAATTTACAGTCTTTACCGAGGCCATTTAACCTTCAAACCTTTGCATCTTTGGAGTGTGGGAGGAAACCAGTGAAAACCCATGAAGAGAGTACAAATTCCCTACAGACAGCACCCATAGTCAGGACCGAACCCGGGCCTCTGGCTCTGTAAAGCAGCCGCTCTACCGCTATGCCACTGTACCACTAGAGGGTTAAGGTTATCTGTTGCAAATGTTAATCACTTAAATGTTTACAGTATGATATCTTCAGGAAAAGTTTGTTATTTGGTTGTAAACCATGAACGATGTTTGCTGTTAATTTTAGCTTAATAAGTTATTGATTTCTTCTCTCATGCTCCTTTAAAAAAATATTTTACACATTCCAGAGGGGCAATATAACATATGCTTGTACATTGCTATTTCAAACATGGAGTTAGCAAACAGGACCCAATAACAAGTTAGTAGTAGTGTGGAACCTCAAAAAGAAAAATAACAGTGTCTGGTTCAAAAAGCAGTAATTACAGAATACATGAACATTATAGTTTTTCATGCATATCAAAGACATGATGTGACCAGCATGCAAAACATCTTCAGGTTACAATATACTATCACTGAACCCATGAAGTTGGATATACAGTATAGGCATTTATTTATCCCCATTATCATGGGCAGAATGTCATTACATTACACCCCAGCAGTATGAACATTGATTTCTCTAACTTCAAGTAACCCTTGCTTTCCCTCTCTCTCCATCCCTCCTCCTTCCCATTCTCCGACTGGTCTTACTGTCTCCGACTACATTTTCTCTGTTTGCTTTGAACAGAGTTTTGTTTTTTTAAAGCAAACTAACTCCCAACCAACAATGATCTATTCTACATTTTTCTCCATCTCCATTCCCTTTGTCCTATTTTAACACTTCCTTATCTATGTATCTCCCTCTCCCCTGACATCAGTCTGAAGAAGGGTGTTGACCCAAAACTTCACCCATTCCTTCTCTCCAGAGATGCTGCCTGTCCCGCTGAGTTACTCCAGCATTTTATGTCTATCTTCGGTTTAAACCAGCATCACCAGTTCCTTCCTGCACTGATAGCACTTCTATGCCAGTTGAATTTATAGGACTTGATATTACAATCCTTACTATAATTGGCACCTTCGTAATATCTTGAGTGAGGGTAGGGGTAAAAACTTCATTGGGGTCATCAGGTGGGCACCCTCCTTCCTTGGTGTTTTGTTGATAGGCCCACGACTTCTCCAGAGGGCTCAACAGCAACACCTGGCGTCCCAGGTGTACTCCCCTCCGTTTTACCCCTCTTGCTGGTCATTTTGCAGTCCAGTTGGAGTCCTTCCTCTTCAGCCACAGCCAGTTGCTGCTTCGCTCGGCAACCTCTGACAGCAACCTGATGGCTTGCCGGAAGGCATGTCCTCGAACTCCCATTCCCTCAGGTGTCTGGTTGTTGACATGGCTACAAACCCTCTACAACCAACCTCTACAGGGAGCACCTGGGTAAGCTAGCCACGTTGTTCTGCCTCGGCTGCTAAGTCTGAATACTTCAGAACATTTGCGTTCATGCGCTTCACCAACTGCAGCCTCCCAAGGCACAGTTCACTCCACGATGTACAGGGACTTCTGTGAGGTTGACCACAAGATCCGGTCTGACCTGAGATTAGTTGTGATGATCTCTGGTGGATAGATGAGCTTCTGGTCTAGAAAAAGGAATTGGGCTCCAAAGCATTGCATATGGTGGGTGCTGGAACTCCCATGCTCTCATGTATTCTTCTTGGCAGGGCAGTCCATTCACCATTTAATACATTTCTCAGCCTATGAATCTTCTGAATATTATTGAATAGATCTGGTGAATAGCTAGGTTCAATTCAATGCTGTGAGATGCTGATCCCCATTGTTTTATTATGATTTTCCTACCAAAACACAATGTGTTTTCCAGAAAATTCCTCTTTATAAAGATGTCCGTTTTTACATTTTAGGCCTTTTTTCAGTGCATTTATGCATTAAAAACTCTTTGTATTTGTTAAGTTGAAAATCTTTGATGGTGTGTGGCATATGCATGCTGATCACATCCAATCTTTGGTATGCACTGAGAAACCATGTTTATTCATTCGGTAATTACGGCTCATTGAAATGAGGGCAGTTTCTTTTCACACATTGAAGTTTTGTGGAGCTCATTATTTTGTATTCAGTTTCCAATTTGAAAGAAATAACATTCTAAAATGATTAAAGTTCTTCCATTGCAATTTGAGCATAGAATGTTTGACTTCCATCATCAAAATCATTTAGTTAGCGGTTTCATAACATCCATTGCAAAGCAAACTTTTGATACTGTACTTCTCCACGTTCATTTGTTCACTGTGAATTACTATTAATTGCCTTCCAGGATTAACTGAAACAACAATGCACTATTAATATAAAGTTAGATAGAGCACCGCTCATTAGAAACCAGTTTTCGGAGTCATCCCAAGCAAAGATACTAGAGGAGCAAGATAGACCACTCCTCCGAAATCCAATGGAGTGACGTGTAGTACGTAACGGAACGTCACGGCCGCCATTTTTTAATGCAAAACGTGACATCTTTGGTAGCGGGGACAGACTCCACAGATATACAATCTGCGCTTACATCAGGTCGCAGGGAAGAGCAAAGATACTAGAGGCTCCTCTAGTATCTTTGGGGGAAGAGGACGTTTCCTCCACTCCTGAGTTGATCCAGGACTGATTCTCGGTCTCCCCGATACCAGATGAAGGTGGCCGGCACCAGGCTCTCTGTCTGCCGGGAGAGCCTCAAGCGTCGGCGCTCCCGAGGCAGCGGGCAATGCTCCTCTCGTATCTTTGGTGTAATCCGTTCCAAAGATTGATCCGCTCTATCATCTTTGGTGTAATCCATGTTGTAGGTAACAGTGTTGTATATAGCATCTATCACTTCACATATTTAGTTAATATTATTGTAAATATTATTATTATTATTGTAAATTGCTGTCCGGTAAAATGGCGTCAACACTCACCCATGTCATACTACGCTTTTTTCGCAGAGTGGCGCATCTTGCTCTGCTCTATAATCTTTGATCCCAAGCAGTTTCATGGTGCAAGAAATGGACACAATGCCACTTACAAAGAACAAAACAAGTATCTATTCGCCACCTCCTACAGGATCCCTTCATTAGTTACATCTTCCCATCTCCACCCCTTTCTGCTTTCCACCAAGACCATTCCCTCCGCAACTCCCTGGTTCATTCATCCCTTCCCACCCAAACAACCCCCTCCCCAAATACTTTCCCCTGCAACCACAAGAGATGCAACACCTGTTGCTATACCTCATCCCTCGACTCTGTCCAGGTGAGGCAGACATTCACTTGCACCTCCTCCAACCTTATCTACTGTGTCCGTTGTTCTTGGAGTGGACGCCAAATATCGGCGAGAATGAGTGCAAACTTGCCGATCATTTCGCTGAACACTTCCTCTCAGTCCGCCTTGGCCAACACGATCTCCCAGTTGCCAAACATTTTAACTCCCCTTCCCATTCCCATACTGACCTTTCAGGCCTGAGCCTCCTCTACTGTCAGATTGAGGCCGCACAAAAATTGGAGGAACAGCACCTCATATTTTGTTCGGGCAACTTACAACCCAGCAGTATGATTATTGAAGTTACACAAAAATGCTGGAGAAACTCAGCGGGTGCAGCAGCATCTATAGAGCGAAGGAAATAGGCAATGTTTCGGGCCGAAACCCTTCTTCAGACTGATAGGGGTGGGGAGAAGAAAGGAAAAAAGGAAAAAAGGCGGAGGAGGAGCCCGAGGGCTGGGGGAGGGGAGGAGACAACTAGAGGCCTGATGAAGGGGAGGGGACAGCAAGGGCTAGCAGAATTGGGAGAATTCAATGTTCAAGCCCCCAGGATATAGACTGCCCAAGCGGAATATGAGGTGCATTTCCTCCAATTTCCGGTGTTGCTCGCTGTGGCCATGGAGGAGACCCAGGACAGAGAGGTCAGATATGGAATGGGAGGGGGAGTTGAAGTGCTGAGCCACCGGGAGGTCAGGTTGGTTATTGCGGACTGACCGGAGATGTTCGGCGAAACGATCGCCAAGCCTCCACTTGGTCTCATCGATGTAGATCAGCTGGCATCTAGAGCAGCTGATGCAATAGATGAGGTTGGAGGAGATGCAGGTGAACCTCTGTCGCACCTGGAACGACTGCTTAGGTCCTTGAATGGAGTCGAGGGGGCAGGTGAAGGGGCAAGTGTTGCATCTCTTCAGAATCAGAATCAGAATCAAAATCAGAATGCTTTATTGTCATTGCATGTGTCATGGTACACCAGTCATTGAAAGTAGGCATGCAGGTGCAGCAGGCAGTGAAGAAAGCGAATGGTATGTTGGCCTTCATAGCAAGAGGATTTGAGTATAGGAGCAGGGAGGTTCTACTGCAGTTGTACAGGGTCTTGGTGAGACCACACCTGGAGTATTGCGTACAGTTTTGGTCTCCAAATCTGAGGAAGGACATTATAGCCATAGAGGGAGTGCAGAGAAGGTTCACCAGACTGATTCCTGGGATGTCAGGACTTTCATATGAAGAAAGACTGGATAGACTTGGCTTGTACTCGCTAGAATTTAGGAGATTGAGAGGGGATCTTATAGAAACGTACAAAATTCTTATGCGGTTGGACAGGCTAGATGCAAGAAGATTGTTCCCGATGTTGGGGAAGTCCAGGACAAGGGGTCACAGCTTAAGGATAAGGGGGAAATCCTTTAGGACCGAGATGAGGAAAAACTTTTTCACACAGAGAGTGGTGAATCTCTGGAACTCTCTGCCACAGAGGGTAGTTGACGCCAGTTCATTGGCTATATTTAAGAGGGAGTTAGATGTGGCCCTTGTGGCTAAAGGGATCGGGGGTATGGAGAAAAGGCAGGTACGGGATACTGAGTTGGATGATCAGCAATGATCATATTGAATGGCGGTGCAGGCTCGAAGGGCCAAATGGCCTACTCCTGCACCTATTTTCTATGTATCTATGTATCTATGTATCTATACAACGAGATTACTGTGTCTCTCCATTTAAAAGAACTTCAAACATTCACATACTCATACTTTTTACACTCCCTCCCTCCCCAAACCCACCCATGGATTCACATTTACATAAATTAACACTGTCTCCCACCCCCCCCCCCCTCCTTCCCCATAACCCGCTGCCGAGACAGATTTCAGTTCCAAGATTGCTGATGGGTAAAAGCTGTTCTTGAGTCTGGCAGTGCGTGACTTTAGCGACCTGTACCTTTTTCCTGAGGGCAGCAGTGTGAAAAGCTGGTGACAAGGTTGTGTAATGTCTTTCCCGATATTACAGGTCCTGCTGCGGCATCTGGAGTGGTAAATGTCCTCCAGAGGGGGCAGGGGGAGTCCAATGATACCCTGGGCAGTTTTTATCACCCTCTGGAGAGCTGCTCTGTCAGCTGCTGAACAGTTCCCAAACCAGGCAGTTATGCAGTAAGTCAGTATGCTTTCTACCGAACAGCAGTAGAAAGACTCCAGCAGTTTAGCAGATAGATGGGCCTTCCTCAGTGTTCTGAGGAAGTAAAGTCTCTGTTGCGCATTTTTTTACAACTACAGCAGAGTTCACAGACCATTTAAGATCCTCACTGATGTTGATCCCCAGAAATTTAAAACTAGGCATCCTCTCCACCTCCTTGCCCCCTATCTCCAGTGGCCTGAGCTCCGCTCTATGTCGCCTGAAATCAGCGGTTGCAAGGGAAAGTACCCGGGAAGGGGGTGGTACGGGAAGGAAGGGAAGAATTGACAAGGGAGTTACGGAGGGAGCAGTCTTTGCGGAAGGCAGACATGGGGGAAGATGGGAAGATGTGGCGAGTGGTGGGGTCACGTTGGAGGTGGCGAAACTGACGGAGGATCACTTGTTGTATGTGACGGCTGGTGGGGTGAAAGGTGAGGACTAGGGGGACTCTGCCCTTGTTGTGAGTGGGGGGGTGGGGGGATGGGGAGGGAGAGCAGTGTTGTGGGGTATGGCAGAGACCCTGGTGCGAGCCTCATCTATGGTGGAGGAGGGGAACCCCCGTTCCCTGAAGAATGAGGACATTTCGGATGCCCTGGTGTGGAACGCCTCATCCTGGGAGCAGATGCGGCGTAGACGGAGGAATTGGGAGTGGGGGATGGAGTCCTTACAGGAAGCAGGGTGGGAAGAAGTGTAGTCCAGATAGCCATGGGAGTCGGTAGGTTTGTAGTGGATGTCGGTAAGAAGTCTATCACCTGCGATGGAGATAGTGAGGTCAAGGAATGGTAGGGAAGTGTCGGAAATGGTCCAGGTGTATTTGGTTGCTGGATGGAAGTTGGTGGTGAAGCGGATGAAGTCAGTCAGTTGTGTGTGGGTGCAGGATGTGGCACCAAAACAGTCATCGATGTAACGGAGGTAGAGGTCGGGGTTGGGGCCCTGGTACGCATTGAACAAGGATTGTTCTATGTACCCGACAAAGAGGCAGGCGTAGCTGGGGCCCATGCGTGTGCCCATAGCTACGCCTTGTATTTTTATTGATTATTGATTTCTCTAACTTCAAGTAACCCTTGCATCCCCTCTCTCTCTCCGCCCCTCCTCCACACAGGTCATTCTGCTAGTTGGACTGTTTGCATTCATATATCCCTTCATTATCACTACCAACAATGGACCATTGTGGAGGTCCACGTTTCCTTGGTCATCGGTGCTGGCTCCCATTTGTTCTGAACCTTTACATACCTCTTCTTTCCCCCTCCCCTGCCTCTCAGTCTGAAGTAGGGTCTCTACCCCAACCGTCACCTATTCCTTTACTCCAGAGATGCTGCCTGACCCGCTGCGTTACTCAACATTTTATATCTATCTGCAGTTCCTTCCTACATACTTGCAAACCAAGTAATTTTGCCGAACACGTGCACTCAGTTTGCCAAGGCCTGGTGGATCTCCCGGTTGCTAACTATTTTAACTCTCTTTCCCATACTGACTTTTTTGTCCTGAGCTTCTTCCACAAAATGGAGGAACAGCATTTCATATTCCACCCGGGTAACTTAGAAACTAACGGTGTGAACATTGAATTCTCCAGATTTAGATCTAGACAACCCAGGTCAGGTCGGGGGGAGTTCCCTCCACCACGGGTACCATGTGATCCAGTGCTACCTGCTCCACGGTCGGATAGTCGGCAACTAAACCGTCTTCCCCTTCTGGTTTGCCAGGTGAGGAGGGGGCTGCGTATCCCCAGCAGGACCAAAAACAAGACCTATCAAAGGAGGATGAGCTTCTAGCGAGGCAACGGCCATCCACACTTCAGTAGAAGTTGCGATCACTGTCGTAGATAACATTGTAAGGAATGATGATAAAGCACACACACCAAAATCCTATACTTCCAGCGGCAGAAGTCCGCAGGAACTGGAGGACAGAGATGTGTGGTGCGTCCATCACCGTTCCTGTTCGAAACCAGCACCACTACATCGCTAATATTTTCAATGATGATGAGATGAATGAATGAACCTACAAACAATCGACTTGTTTAATGGTCCTCCTGATTAATTTTACTGTTTGTATCCCTTGTTGTCACTTTCCCCTCAGCCAACAATGAACCATTCCACATTTCCTTGAACATCCTCTGCTTTCATCTGTTTTCACACCTTAAATTCACTTTGTACCCTTCCATATCTCTAGTTTCCCTCTCCCTTGACTCTCAGTCTGAAGAAGGCTCGAAGATTCCTTCTCTCACGCCTGAGATGCTGCCTGTCCTGCCGAGTTACTCCATTCTTTTTGTGTCTGCCTTCGCTACAAGCAACCTCCATTTATTTATCTGTATATTTATTTGTTTGTTTATTTATTTGTTTACTATCCTTCCCTCTCTCTTACCTGTGACCACATAGATTTGCAGCCATTTTCCCCTTCCCCCTCTCCCCGACCACTTCTGCCTACATTTCTTCCTCTAGCTTCATAATTAGCACCCTTCAATCCACGTGTGTGGACATGGCTTAGAAGGACGGGAAATCGAAGCAAAGAAGTGGAAGCTGAACAACCGAACGGAAACGAAGCCGAAAAGCCAAATAACCAAAACCATATGAAGCCGAAAAGCCAACTAACCAAAAGGGCGGGATGCCTAAAAGCCAACTAACTGAAAGGGCAGGACGCCTAAAAGCCAACTAACCGAAAGGGTGGGACTCCTAAAAGCCAACTAACGCTTAAAAGCCAACTAACCGAAAAGGTGGGAGGCCTAAAAGCCAACTCACCAAAAGGCCGCTATGCCGAAACGCCAACGAACCGAAAGGACGCATCGCCTAGAAGCCAACTCACCGAAAGGCCACTGTGCCGAAAAGCCAAATAACGGACATGACGTCGCTGGGGGGGTCAGCGATTGGTCCAGACTCCTGCGTCCATCACATCACTGGCCGGCGGAGACGGGAGGATGGGGGTCATTTTCCCATGCTAGACTGCCCTGGGCTGGAGGGTGACTGAGCACTCTGAACCCGAGCACCAAGTTGACAGCGGCCGAAGGAACGCATCTCTCGGGACAGCTCCCACTCTCCCACGGCCACGGCCGCCCTCCGCCTCGTCTCCCCCATGCGGCCGCACTGTGATGGGCTGTGTGTCGGCAGCGCACACACACACACGGGGCCGGGTGGAGCAGAGGTGTGGGACAGGCTGGTCCCTCCGCCCACCCAGAGTCACTGACCGCGATGCACCACCACCGGACCTCAAACCCCACACCAGGGTGATTCACCCCCCCGACCCCCGGACCCTGACCCACACACGGGGTGATTCACCCCCCGACACCCACACCAGGGTGATTCATCCCCCGAACCCCAGACCCCGACACCCACACCGGGTGATTCACCCCCCAACCCCCGGACCCTGACCCACACACGGGGTGATTCACCCCCCGACCCCCAGACCCCGACACCCACACCGGGTGATTCACCCCCGGACCCTGACCCACACACGGGGTGATTCACCCCCCGACACCCACACCAGGGTGATTCACCCCCCGACCCCCAGACCCCGACACCCACACCGGGTGATTCACCCCCCAACCCCCGGACCCTGACCCACACACGGGGTACTTCACCCCCCGACACCCACACCAGGGTGATTCACCCCCCGACCCCCAGACCCCGACACCCACACCGGGTGATTCACCCCCCAACCCCCGGACCCTGACCCACACACGGGGTGATTCACCCCCCGACACCCACACCGGGTGATTCACCCCCCCCCCCACCTGCACCCACCCGGCCACGGGGACAGAGAGCTTGGGGCATTGGCAGGCATAGTAAATCATTTTTAAAACATGGGGGGGACACAAATTCCGTGGCGGGCCGATGACAAGTGTGCATGACAATGAACAATTTTATCTCCTCCCACTCCCCCCCCCCACTTGACAACTGGAAGCACCTTTTATTTATTGTTTAAATACAGTAATACCGTCTGGTGGCCTGTGTAACGCGCACAACAAGCTCCCACGTACAAAACAACAGATAATCTGTAATCTGTTCGAACCGAAGATGGACACAAAGAGCTGGAGTAACTCAGCGGAACAGGCAGCATCTCTGGAGAGAAGGAATGGATAATGTTTCGGGTCGAGACCATTCTTCAGACCTGAAGACTGAGTCTGAAGGGTCTCGACCCGAAACGCCACCTATTCCTTCTCTCCAGAGATGCTGCCTGTCCCACTGTCACTCCAGCATTTTGGGTCTATCTTTGGTGTGACAGTTGTCTCATTTAATCGGCTTCATGTATTGTGCGCATGGAAGAGATGCCAGACGTTTACATGCAACTTGCATCTATTCATCCAAGTGTGCTCTTAATGAAATCTCACATCTTTGCGAGGGAGGGATGGAATGGATGTAACCACCGACTAAAGCAAAGGCATAGTTAGACAGGGAAATAATCCCACCACTTAATTAACCAGGTTCCTGAATGTAAAAACTATTTATACATGTAACATTTTTGTTTTTAAATCAATGTAACTACATTCAGGAACCTTCCCACCCTCCCGTCTTCCCCTGGCCAGTGATGTAATGGACGTGGGGGTCTGGACCAATCGCTGACATGTCCCGCCCCCCGGCGACGTCATGTCCGTTATTTGGCTTTTCGGCACAGCGGCCTATCAGTGAGTTGGCTTCTAGGCAAAGCGGCCTTTCGGTTAGTTGGAATTTCGGCATAGCGGCCTTTCAGTGAATTGGCTTTTAGGAGTCCTACCCTTTCGGTTATTTGGCTTTTAGGCGTCCCGCCCTTTCGGTTAGTTGGCTTTTAGGCGTCCCACCCTTTCGGTTAGTTGGCTTTTAGGCATCGAACGCTCTCGGTTATTTGGCTTTTCGGCTTTGTACGCATTCGGTTATTTGGCTTTTCGGCTTCGTTTCCATTCGGTTATTTGGCTTCCACTTCTTTGCTTCGGCTTCTTGTCATTCGACGGCACGTCCGGGCACCTTCAATCCTTATCTCACACTTTGTTGTCTTTTATCCTCTGGCCTTTGTCCAACAATCTGCCGATCAAAAACCCTCACCTGTTTCCATCTCAGCTATAGCTTTCTCCCCCACCCCTCTCACCCCACCGCACTCTTATAAGGGTCCCAGCCCAAAACACAACTTATCCATGTTCTCCGGATGTGCTCCCTGACCCACTGAGTTGTTCCAGCACTTTGTGTCTTATTTTGCATGTTATAATTGTTATTTTGCAGTTTTGTGGATCAGAGTGACTGTAGTAAGTATATTGGGTATACTGTCAGTCATTCCTTAGAAACATAGGGCAGTGGAATAGGCTACTTAGGTTTGTGAACAAGAACTGCTTTTGATGAAACTATATCTGATACGACCAAATTCCATTGAATTGTACTTCTCATGTATCCCTTAACAGCTTCATGTGATCATCTATTTGACATGTGCATGTAGATGTGTTTCCTAATTGAATAACCTGACTCTATCTTTAGGCAAAAAGCAAACTGCTGGAGGATCTCAGCAGGACAGGTAGTATCTGTGGAAGGAAAACAAGGGGGCAGAGGATTATCTCAATGGAGTTAGGTTAGGTAAGGGGGAGGTACAGCGAGGGTGTTCTTGTGCACCGGTCACTGAAAGTTGGCGTGCAGGTACAGCAGGCAGTGAAGAAAGCTAATGGAATGTTGGCCTTCATAACAAGAGGATTTCAGTATAGGAGTAGAGAGGTTCTTCTGCAGTTGTATAGGGCTCTGGTAAGACCACATCTGGAGTATTGTGTACAGTTTTGGTCTCCTAATTTGAGGAAGGATATCCTTGTGATTGAGGCAGTGCAGCGTAGGTTTACGAGATTAATCCCTGGGATGGCGGGACTGTTAAACGAGGAAAGATTGAAAAGACTAGGCTTGTATTCACTGGAGTTTAGAAGGATGAGGGGGCATCTTATAGAAACATATAAAATTATAAAAGGACTGGACAAGCTAGATGCAGGAAAAATGTTCCCAATGTTGGGCAAGTCCAGGCCACAGTCTTTGAATAAAGGGGAGGCCATTTAAGACTGAGGAGAGAAAAAACGTTTTCACCCAGAGAGTTGTGAATTTGTGGAATTCCCTGCCACGGAGGGCAGTGGAGGCCAATTCACTGGATGGATTTAAGAGAGAGTTAGATAGAGCTCTAGGAGCTAGTGGAATCAAGGGATATGGGGAGAAGGCAGGCACGGGTTATTGATTGGGGACGATCAGCCATGATCACAATGAATGGCAGTGCTGGCTCGAAGGGCCGAATGGCCTCCTCCTGCACCTATTTTCTGTTTCTTGTTTCTATATACCCACCACTCTCTATGTGACAATATTGCCTCTCTGGTTGTTATTACATCCTGTCACAACCAGCATCTAAACTTTTACCCTCTCACCATAAACCTAATATAAGGTAATTGATCTTTTGGTTCCACTGAGTCTACAAGGGGCTGTACAGTGGCGCAGTGGTAGAGTTGTTGCCTTACAATGTTTACAGTGCCAGAGATGTTGGTTTGATTCTGGCAGCGGGTGCTTGTCTGTAAGGAGTTTGTACGTCCTCCCCATGACCTGTGTGGGTTTTCTCTGAGAACTTTGGTTTCCTCCCACACGCCAAAGATGTACAGGTTTGTAGGTTAATTGGCTTGGTATCAATGTAAAAAATTGTCCCTAGTGTAGGATAGTGTTAATGTGCAGGGATCGCAGGTCAGTGCGGACTCGATGGGCCGAAGGGCCTGTTCCCCACTGTATCTCTAAACTAAACTAAACTAAACCAAACCTTTGAGCCCCACTCCAACATTGATATCATACGGCTTCTTTCTCCTGCTGCATGAGTCTGGGTCCAGAGGATTTCCTCTTTTGTGTAGGAACTGCAGATGCTGGTTCAAACTGAAGGTAGACACAAAGAGCTGAAGTAACTCAGCGGGAGAGGCAGTATCTCTGGAGAGAAGGAATGGGTGACGTTTCGGTTCGAGACCTTCTTCAGACTCTTTTGTCAACTCTTATTCTCTCCTTCAATTCCGAATGCATCCGGAGCTGTCTCAGAAAATCAGAGTATCTGCTCACTTCTATTCTTTACCAGAGACTTGCTCCATCCTTCACAATCCACAAAATGAACTCCTCCACTGATGGCAGGCAGTGACCTTCCCATTAAAAGATGCAGGAATGCCTACAGTTAGCTAACCTCAGCTGGTGCTAACTACTCATGAAACTGCTGTCTGTTGATATGCAGTGTAAAATCATGATGATTGGGAATTTCCAAAAAATAAACTTTGTTCAAAATAAAATATGGACACAAAACAAAAACTGCGCAAAAACTCTCTACACATCCTCAATGGCTATGCATTCAATAGTGTCACACTCAGTCGTGTTCACACCTATCTTTACACAATGCACTCTTGCCACACATGTGGCCCCTGGGGTGATAACCTTTCCCTTGTTTGAGGGGTGTTCCCATTGGACTCTGTATCCCACAATGTAGAGCAGCAGAAGGACCCTAGACTGTAGTCCTCCTCACTAAAGCCTTGCCGTTGGCTGCACCAAGTTTCATTGTGTCCCACAGCGCGTACTCCTGCATTTTGGACTGGGCCAGTCGGTAACATTCCGTTTGTAGGAAGGAACTGCAGATGCTGGTTTAAACCAAAAATAGACACAAAAAGCTGGAGTAACAGGCAGCATCTCTGGGGAGAAGGAATGGGCGATGTTTAGGGTTGAGACCCTTCTTCAAAGAGAAGGTACCATTCCCTGATGAACATCTCGCTGTGCCGGGAGATCAACAAGTTTTGGGCAGACCAAAGAGCGTCTTTCACTGAGTTGATGACCTTCCAGCTGCGTTTGATGTCTGTCTCTGAATGTGTCCCTGGGAATAGCCCGTAAATCAGAGAGTCCTCTGTTATGGAGATGCTCAGGATGAACCCGTGTATCATTCTCCAGACCCTCTTTGCAAATCCATATTCTGCAAAGAGGTGGGCAACTGCCTCCTCTCCACAGCGGCTGTGGCAAGGGCAGCATGCATCGGTAGTAAGACTCCAACGGTACGAAACATAGAAAATAGGTGCAGGAATAGGCCATTCAGCCCTTCGAGCCAGCACTGCCATTCAATATGATCATGGCTGATCATCCAAAATCAGTACTCCATTCCTGCTTTCTCCCCATAACCCTCGATTCCAATAGCCCTAAGAGCTATATCTAACTCTCTCTTGAAAACAGCCAGTGAATTGTTCACAACACTCTGGGTGAAAACCAGAGATCCAGTACCAGAGAAACCAGTAAAAGATCTGACTGGGACGCCCCCTCTCAATGCCAGCCCAGTAAGGTCTTGGCGCTTGTTGATGAGTTCTGGCGATGAGGCATGTCGCCAGACAAACTGGACAATGCTCAGGGAATCACACCCCTGGATCCATCCAAATGAGCAAGAATCAATAGCACATTGCTATTCCTGTACTTGCTTTCCAGTCCCATAAAATTCACTCACCCATCCTATTCCCACAGTGTGAAGTTCCCATTGTTTGCTCAACTTTGAACACTTAAACCAGATTATCGTTGCTTCCAATGCAAATGTAACAAATTAAGGTGCCATTCTTAGCATTTTATGAATTGTAATCTGTGAAACCTTGCCATATCCAAAATGGGATATTTAAAATTTAAATAGCTATTAGCAGGTTGAAGATGTTTGATTTAATAACACATTAACAGGTGTTTGATTTAATAATCCATTAATGGGTTGAAGGTGAATGTTTAAAATTTAATGGGGATAGCAATCTGCATTCAGATGTTTAGCATGAGATTATATTAGCAGCTGTTCAGAGAAGATTTAGAGGAGGGGGAGTGAAGAGGGAGAAGGAGAGGAGAGAGGAAGAAAGAGAGAGAAAGTGAAATGAAAACCTTTATTTGCACAACTAAAACAATTGCATTATGATATTAATTTAACTCCAAAGTGCTGTAAATCTAACTACCAAAACTTTGCTACAAATAATCCTCTAGATGGCATGTGTTGCCTTACAGTACCAGAGACCCAGGTTCGATCCTGACTACGAGTGCTGTCTGTACGGAGTTTGTACATCTCCGGTTTCCTCCCAAAGACTTGCAGGTTTGTGGGTTAATTGGCTTCTGTAAATTGTCCCTAGTGCGTAG
Organism: Malacoraja senta; assembly: GCA_038087875.1. NCBI lineage: Eukaryota > Metazoa > Chordata > Chondrichthyes > Rajiformes > Rajidae > Malacoraja > Malacoraja senta. Next base: position 1,374,518 of record CM075986.1, on the reverse strand, counting down.
GATAGAACGAGTGTATGGGTGATCGTTGGTCGGCATGGACTCGGTGGGCCGAAGAGCCTGTTTCCATATGTATCTCTAAAGCTGAAACTAAAAAAACTAAATAGAGAAAGGAAGGACACTTTATTGGATTGGAGAAGTTTTACATTCCTGATTTGTATTCACCCTAGTGATGTTGTAGCATTTCTGCTGTCAGAATGTTGTCCCTGAGAAGGTGATACAGCACCAGATTCTCTGCCCCTGCAAGTATGGCAACTCACATGAACTTACCTTGCTGCAAGCCCATCGTTAAACCATGTTGAGCTGACCATTAGTGCACAGAGTTTGACAGTTCCATTTCGACTGAAACAGGTTGACTTTTCTCCAACACAGCAGCATTGTAAAAGATAGAGAAAGAAGATTCAAGACTGGTTGAGTTGGTAAGCAATTTGAAACCAGGCTTTCAGCTTCAAAGCATTTGCTCTGTAATCAGCTATTTATAGTAATAGCCCGCAGCTGTCAATCATAAAAATGTCAAAGGGAAATTATCAGAAAAGTGTTTTAAACTGCAGATACAAATTTACATAGTGGTAGTAGAATTCCCAGGCAGTGGAGGAAAGGATGGTTTTTCTAATGAAATTCTGACAAGTTGACACATAGAATAACTGTCAATTTAGAAAAAATGATGAAAGATTATAACTATATAGGGCATGTCCATTTCATTGACTGACACCCCGGAAAAGAGATCTCTGCAAATCAAATTATTTTTTGGTTGTTTAAGTCCTCCAAGTTTCTGTTGAAGATATCTAAGGTCAGGCACATGGTCAGTCAAATATGGCAGAGTGTATATCGGTGCTTGGCTTGAACTGACATTTTCCTGTCAAATGGACTGGTTATATCCAAGGGCTAGGATGATCATTCATTTTCAGACATAAACCTGACTACAAGGTAGATAATCATGAAAATGTCTGTACAGAGTTTGTACATTCTCCCCTTGACCTGCGTGGGTTTTCTCCAAGATCTTCGGTTTCCTCCCACACTCCAAAGACGTACAGGTTTGTAGGTTAATTGACTTGGTATAAATGTAAATTGTCCCTAGTGGGTGTAGGATAGTGTTGATCCACGATAGCGCGGATTACTGGTCGGCGTGGGCTCGGTGGGCCGAAGGGCCTGATTCCGCGCTGTATCTCTAAACTAATCTAAACTAGTCCAGGCAGGCACTTTGAATGTACATAATTGCTGGAGAAACTCAGCGGCTCAAGCTGGAGAACATGGATAGGTGACGTTTCGGGTCGGGGCCCTTCCTCAGACCTGACCCAAACGTCACTTATCCATGTTCTCCAGAGATGCTGCCTGACCCGCTGAGTTACTCCAGCACTTTGTGTCTTATTTTGTAAACCAACATCTGCAGTTCCTTGTTTCTACTTTGCATGCACATCTCATCAAGAGACTGACAATTATATAATTGCCAGCTATTGGTTTTATAATGCAGAAATACACCTGAGCAGAATGCAACATTAATATAAAAGAAAGGTGGGAAAGGGACAAAAGTTGACAAGTACACTTCATCCCCTCTACTAACCATTAGCAAGGCCTCCTTCTCTGTTCCAGCTCTATCCCTCCAATGACAATTAGTCTGAAGAAGGGTCTCAACCTGCAATGTCACCCGTCTATTCCCTCCGCAGATGCTGCCTGACCCGTTCCAGCACTCCAGTGTTTTGCTCAAGATCCAAGCATCCGCAGTTCCTCATTTCTCATTTCTCCCGCTTAATATACACTTTGCAGCTACTTTTAATAGATTTTGCCCTACTCCTCTGCTCATTCGCTATTATTCTCCTCCAGTATCCATCCATATTCTTATTTTTGTACACTGTCAGGACATAGAAGTAGGTCATACATAGACACAAAATGCTGGAGTAACTCAGCGGGATGGGCAGCATCTCTGGAGAGAAAGAACGGGTGATGTTTCAGGTTGAGACCCTTCTTCAGACTAGTCAGGAGAAAGGGAAATGAGGTTGTTTATCTTCAGTTCAAACCAGCCTTCCATCACATATAAGTAGGTCATCTGGGCCATCATGTCTGCTCTGACTCTCAGCATTCCCATCAGCTTCTGCCTTACAGGGCCAAAGGCCTGGGTTTGATCCTGACTATGGGAACTGTCTGCACGGAGTTTGTACATTCTCCCTGTGACCATGAGGGTTTTCTCTTGGTGCTCCGATTTAGTCCCGCACTCCAAAAACTTGCAGGATTGTAGGTTAATTGGTTTCGGTAAAATTGTCCCTAGTGAGTAGGAGAGAACTAGTGTATAGGTAATCACTGGTTGGCATGGACTTGGTGGGTGGAAGTGCCTGTTTCCGCACCCATATCTCTAAAGTCTAAAGTCAAAACCTCTGAATTTATTCAGCAATTTACATGGTTCATCACATGGCATGACAACAATTCTAAATAGTTTCATGGAAATACTTTCAAAGCACCTAAGGCTGACTTTCAATTTGTATAAAAAGTAGTAGGAGTAATAATGAGTGATCATGGAAAGGTACGGCACAAGAGGAGGAGATTGAGGCCTCTGCCTCTGCTGTTCTCATGAAGAGCTACCGTGTCCATTCCCATAGCACTGTGTTGCATCATAATTTTGTTATGTCATCATCCTCGACTTCTGGACTAACTCCTTTTTACAACTGCAGCCTGCTTCCACTGCCTTCTTAGTCACCGTCCCAAATTTCCAATAATTCAGAGGAAAAACATTTCTCTTTTAGTTTAAGGTAGACAAAAATGCTGGAGAAACTCAGTGGGTGAGGCAGCATCTATGGAGAAAGTGAATAGGCGATTAGGGAGAATTCCTTCTCTCCAAAGATGCTGCCTCACCCGCTGTGTTTCTCCAGCATTTTTGTCTATCTTCTCTTTTAGTTTAGCTTAGTTTTGTTTAGTGATACAGAGTAGAAACAGGCCCTTTGGCCCACTGAGTCCGTGCCGACCCGCGAGCTCCATATACTAACACTATCCTACACACTCACTAGGGACAGTTTACAATTTTAACAAGTCAATTCTCCTACAAACCTGTACGTCTTTGGAGTGTGGCTCCCGGAGAAAACCCATGTAGGTCATGGAGAGAAGGTACTAACTCTGTACGGACAACATCCGTGAATCTGGATCGATCACCTCTCTACCTCCTCAGACATTGACTTAAATATATTCCTTTGGCTTACTGACCCATTCAGCAAATGAGAGGAATTATTCACAATCTCCTGTACCAAACCTCATCATCATGAATTTTTCCATTCTAGCTGCTCCTTGGAACTCACTGTTCCATGAAGAGGTTGAAATTCTTTGTAGCTCTCCTTATTATTCAATTTCCACAGCTTCGATAATATCTTCATTCTCATTCCCTCTACAACGTTTATATCTTGTTGGGGATCATTTGGGGGTTATAAAATTTTGTGGAAGTAGCAGCCATTAATTCAAAACAAGAACCTGCCTTCAGAATATCTGAAGAAGGGTCAGAATATCAGTCTAAAGAAGGGTCTCAACCCGACACGTCACCCATTCCTTCTATCCAGACATACTCTTCTTCAGACTAGTTAGGGATAAAGGAAACAAGAGATATAGACGATGTTGTAGAGAGATAAAGAACAATGAATGAAAGATATGCAAAAAAGTAACAATGATAAAGGAAACAGGCCATTGTCAGCTGTTTGTTGGGTGAAAACGAGAAGCAGGTGCGACTTGGGTGGGGGAGGGATAGAGAGAGAGGAAATAATTTTCATACCACTGGGCTGTAAGCTGCCCAAGCGAAATATAAGATGCTGTTACTCCAATTTGCGTTTAGCCTCACTCTGACAATGGAGGAGTTTTAGGACAGAATGGTCAGTGTGGGAAAGGGAAGGAGAATTAAAGGGTTTATAACCGGGAGATCAGGTAGGTTCAGGCAGACTGAGCAAATGTGTTCAGTAAAACAATCGCCCAGTATTCGTTTGGTCTCGCCGATGTACAAGAGAGTCCACATCTTGAACAATGGATACAGTAGATGAGGTTGGAGGAGGTGCAAGTGCATCTCTGCCTAACCTGAAAGGACTGTCGGGGTCCCTGGACAGAATCGAGGGAGGATGTATAGGGACAGGTGTTGCATCTTCTGTGGTTGCAGGGGAAGGTACCTGGGGAGGGGGTGGTTTGGGTGGGAAGGGATGAGTTAACTAGGGAGTTGCGGAGTGCACGGTCCCTGCGGAAGGCGGAAAGGGGTGGAGATGGGATGATATGGCTGGTGGTGGGATCCCGTTGGAGGTGGCAAAAACTTCGGAGGATTATCTGTTGTATGCGATGGCTGATGGGGTGAAAGGTAAAGACTAGAGTGGCTCTGTCTCTGTTGCAACTAGGGGGAGGGGGAACAAGAGCAAAGCTGCGGGGTACCGAGGAGGCAAGAGTGTGGGCCTCATCTACCCCTGTTCGCTAAAGAATGAGGACAACTCGGATGTCCTGGTATGGAACGTCTCATCTTGGGCGCAGATGCGGCGTTGGCAGAGGAATTGGGAGTAGGGGATAGAGTCTTTGCAGGAAGCAGGGTGGGAAGTAGTGTAGTCGAGATAGTTGTGGGAGTCAGTGGGTTTGTAATAGATGTCATTTGATCGTCTATTTCATGTGATAGAGACTGTGAGATCAATAAAGGGGAGGGAGGTGTCAAAGATGGTCCAAGTAACTTTGAGTGCAGGATGGAAATTGGTGGTGAAGTTGATGAAGTCCATGAGTTCTACATGGGTGCAGGAGGTAGCACCGATGCAGACATCAATGTAACGGAGATAAAGTTCGGGGATAGGGCCAGTGTACGCCTGGAACAGGGATTGTTCAACGTACCCTACAAAGAGGCAGGCATAGCTGAGGCCACTATAGGTACCCATAGCTATGCCTTGGACTTGGAGGAAGTGGGAGGAGTTTAAGGTGAAGTTGTTAAGCTTGAAGACCAGTTCCACGGCAGAGTAGAGTGTTAGTAGAGGGAAATTGGATCGTTCTGCGGTCGTGGAAGAAACGGAGGGCTTTAAGGCCTTCTTGGTGGAGGATGGAGATGTAGAGTGACTGAACATCCATTGTAAAGATTAGGGAATGGGGGTTCAGAAAGCAGGTAATTAAAGAGACGAAGGGCATATGAGGTATCTTGGACATAGGTCGAGAGAGATTGGACCAGGGGGGATGGGATGGAGTCGAGACACGTGAAAATCATTTCAGTGGGACAGGAGCAGGCAGAAAGCATGGGTCTGCCAGGGCAGTTGCGTTTATGGATTTGGGGAGAAGATAAAACCGGGTTGTGCGGGGCTGGGAAACGATAAGGTTGGAGGCTGTGGAAGGCAGCCAGCCAGAAGTGATGACATCAGGAATAATCTGTGAGATTATGGCCTGGTGCTCATCTGTGGGATCATGGTCCAAAGATAAGTAGGAGGAGGTGTCCGAGAGCTGGCGCCTGGCCACAGTGCAGTAGAGGTCAGCTCGCCAGACTATCCACGGCACCTCCCTTGTCAGCGGGTTTGATGATAATGTCGGGGTTGCTGCAGAGTACTAATAGTTACCTTAATCCCTCACAGGCAATATCTTCATAATCATAATAATAATAATCATACTTTATTAGCCAAGTATGTTTTGCAACATACGAGGAATTTGATTTGCCACAAAGTCATACATTCATACCAATAAGAAGCAACAGAACACACAAAATACATTTTAACATAAACATCCACCACAATGACTCCTCCACATTCCTCACTGTGATGGAAGGCAAAAAAAAGTTAAATCTCTCCCTCCTTTGTCCTCCAGCGGTCGGGGGCCCCAAACCCCGGATCAGGGCTGGTCGAGCATCGTGCGGCTTTTGGAGCTTCCCGACGTCGGTCTCAACCCGAGACTGCGAGCCCATAATGTTAAAGTCCGCAGGCCGCGGTTGGAGCGTCGATCCCAGGCAAGGGATCGGCTCCGATGGTAAGTCCACACCCCACGGTGGGGCTCAAAGTCAGTCCCGAGCAAGGCATCCAGCTCCACGATGTTAGGCCACAGAGCGACCAGAGATACAATCCAGAAAACAATCGCATCTCCGGCAAGGTAAGAGATTGAAAAAAAGTTTCGCCCACCCCCCACGAACCAGAGAACATAAACACATACTTTTTAAACACACTAAAAATAACAAAAAAAAGATGAAAAGGATAGACAGACAGTAGGCGAGGCTGCCATCAAAGCGCCACTCGGTGGTTCTTACAGTGAAATCAATGGGTTAAAATTTAAAGTTTTTAAACTTGTGGTTAACTTTCTTCATGATGTTATGCCTCTAAGTAACCAGTTCAGAACAATCCTTCCTGAATTCTGTTACTTCAATCACATACACCTTCCACCTTTCACACCTACTTTAAAAAACATTTCTTCGACTAGTCTTTTGGTAACACCCAAAACTTTCTTTCAATGGTTCAATTTTGTTAGATTTTATAAGTATCTCTATAAATAGCAATGCAAATTATTATAATAATGATAATAATAATACACAAATGAGAATTTCTGAGCTAAAAAAAATAATTAAATGGGTGTTCATTACTCTTTGAAAAACAAAAATTGATCTCGGGAAAAGATTTAGCCATGAGTTTAAGAATTTTAAATTGAAAGCACTTGTAAACCAATTTCAATGGAGACTACTTTCAATGAAGGATAGGTGTTGTGGAGGAATAAGATAACTCCTAGTATTTTCAAAAAGCTGTTTTAAAAAAGACTGCATGTAACCAATTGTGAAATGCATTTTTGTTAATTGCACATAATCGCATAAAATATTGCAATGCATACTGATTATCCTTTTCTCACCATACAGCCATTAATGTACACTGCACCACACACCCCCCTGATTATCCTGAATGGATAATTTTGAATTAATTAATGCCATGTGCCTAATTCCCAAACAGTCTGACAAAAAATGAATACCTCATTAGTACTTTGTTATTTTATGTGATTAAAAAGAAAGCTTATCCTCATTTTTGCTGCATCCTTTCACACCTGACGATAATTTCATTAAATGCATAGTTAATATCAGTTAATTTAACCCTATTCTGAGAGTTGCTATTAATAGTCAGCATCAAGCAAACATAATGAAATGTTATCCTTAAAACTGCACTCTTGAGAAAGCCTAGATGCATTGACAGCTCCACATTAACTTTACCCAAGATATTTTTGTGAACTTCAAATAAATAATTTGTATTAAATCCATTGGGGGTTTTTCAAGAATAATGCTACAGATTGATGCTTGTGTAGTTGTCCAAATGTTACAAAGAGCAAAAGAAACTCAACGTTTCAATCAAATCTCAATATTTAATTGTATTTTTGTAATGCATTAAAATTAATTTGGATGGAAATGTTTCCCATCTCATGTACTGGAATCTTTTTTCAGAGTGCCATCAATGAGTAATATTTCTTTTCTGTATTCAGGACTATTACTGAAAAGGAAAGTGGGTGATGAGGCCAGCGAGAGCAAGGTACCTTGGTATCCGCGAGACCAAGTGCAGACTGGGTGATCGTTTTTCTGAACACCTTCGCTCAGTACGCCTGGGCCTACCTGATTTCCCAGTTGCCAAACACTTTAACTCCCCTTGCCCATACTGACCTTTCTGTCCTAGGCTTCCTTCTTTGTCAGAGTGAGGCCAAATGCAAATTGGGGGAACACCACTTCATATTTTCCTTGGGCAGCTTACAATCCAGTGGGAAAACTAATGATTTCTCCAACTTCAAGAAACCCTTGCATCACCTCTTTCTCCGACCCTCCCCCACCCTAGTCATCGTATTAGTTTCACTGTTGACCTGTTGAGTATCGTTGTCTGCATAACTCATTATCACCTAACCCTCAGCCAAAAATGGACCATGTGGGCTCCACCTTTCTTTGATTATCGTTACATTTTGTATATCTTTCATTCATTTGTTCTATATCTCCCTAATCACTGTCTATATCTCTCATTTCCCTTTCCCGACTCTCAGTCTGATGATGGATCTCAACCCGAAATGTCACCTGTTCCGTTTCTTCAGAAATGCTGCCTGAGCCACTGCCTCAAGAAGGCAGCATCTATCATCAAGGATCCCCACCATCCAGGTAAGGCCCTCTTCTCACTGCTGCCATTGGGTAGAATGTACAAATGTCTGAAATCACACATCATCGGGTACAGGAGCGGCTACTTTCCTATAACCAGCAGGTTCTTGAAATGAAGAAATACACAAAAAGCTGGAGTAACTCAGCGGGACAGGCAGCATCGATGGAGAGAAGGAATAGGTGATGTTTCGGGTCGAGACCTTTTGTCTCGACCTGAAACGTCACCCATTCCTTTTCTCCAGAGATGCTGCTTGTCCCACTGAGTTACTCCAGCTTTTTGTGTCTATCTGCAGTTCCTTCCTACACAACCTTTGTATTATTATGGACACGTTTTCTACTAATTGTGTTTTGCACTATTGTCTTGTTTTTGCGCGGTCAGTTTTCTTTTCATTATGTTGCAAAATTTATGTGCAATTTATGTACAATTTTTGTGTGTGAATTGTCTGAATCTAAGTGCCCATGCTGGTGCTGCAAGCAAGCTTTTTATTATACCTGTACCGCACCTTATTTCTGCATATGGCACCACACTTAACTTGACTTGCATTGAATTTAATTCCTAACTTCATGTATTATTATTGGTCAGTAAATATTAAAAATATGATTCAACTGATGGACAACTCTGCCCAGCAAGTGGACTGGATTGTAATGGAGAGAGAGGACTGCTCCTCTGGAAACATTGGAGCGATCCTCGTCTCACCAATGAAACTGAATAACATAAATTATAACAAAAGCCCAATTATACATAGTACAATCAGAACTTGGAAACAAATAAAACAAAATTTAAAATTAAGAAATCTATCGCTTTTATCTCCAATAGTTAATAACCCTTCGTTTAATCCCTCTATTACAGACAATAAAGGAAACAGGCGAACAATGGCCTGTTTCCTTTATCATTGTTACTTTTTTGCATTCATTTATTATTCTATATCTCTCTACGTCGTCACCTATATCTCTCGTTTCCCTTTCCCATGACTTTCACTGAAGATGGGTCTCGACCCAAAATGTTACCCATTCCTTCTCTCCAGAGATGCTGCCTGTCCCGCTGAGTTACTCCAGCTATTTGTGTCTATCTACCACAGTTTAATCAAGCAAGCAGCTGACCTGAGGTACAATCAATGTCAGAAAAGTCCCCTCTCACTTTTGAGCACTTCCCTCTCCACTTTGTCCCTTTCCCTTGGTATCTCCATGGTAACCATAGTGGGTGTTGCTGCTGTCTGTAACAAAGAGGAATTTGCCTTGGAGGGAGAAAGCCCTCAATGATTGCTGTGCAGCTGCACTGAATTCAATCTGATCCCACTGAGAACCATGCAACTCATGTTTTAATACTTCTTTCAGGGAGGAAGCCTAATGCTTTGGACTTGTTTTTGAATAACTTCATCCCCATCAACACACCGTAATGTTTTACTGCATCATAAAATGCGGAACCCAAATTCTGAGCAAATTAAATAAAGTTTGATAATTATTCTGCAAAATATGCCTTGTTCTTACTTTAGTTTACAGATGCACAATGAAAAGAGGTCCTTCGGCTGAACGAGTCCACGCCGACCATCATTCACCTGTTCACACTGATTCTATGTTATCCCACTTTCTCATCCACTTCCTACACGTTAGGGGCAACTTTTCACAGAGGCCAATTAACCGACAAACCTGCATGTCTTTGGGATTTTGGAGAAATCCAGAGCACCCAGAAGAAACCCACGCAGTCACAGGGAGAACGTGTAAACTCCACACAGCCAGCACCTGAGATCAGGATCGAACCGGGGACTACGCCACTTGATGCATGTATATCCTTTTTGTGGTGTCTGTATTTTGGTCTTGCTCTAATCTTGTTATAGTACATACAGATAACATTTTCCTTTCCATCTCACATTAATCTTTCATCATAATGACCTGACTTATACCATAATGATTACTATTATTTAGTGGAGCATGTACTAACTGCATCTAGCTGTGTCTAATAACTGCATCAGAAAATTTAATCAGATCATTACAGTTATGAAGATTATCTGAATAAACGCCTCATTTATCTTCCTCAATTTTTTAATTCCTTTTTTAATTTAGTCACCATGTAAATGGCAGCAAGTTTATGGTTATAACTATCCATGAACCCCCATTAATCAACATTATAAATTATGAGGAGGTGCAACATTTTTGTATTAAGATTTAATTATTATTTGAGGAAATGAACACTCCACCGACATGGAGACCTTTAACAACATGCCAGCAAAAGTTTATAATGGCATTTTTGTGTGCTGATGTAAAACGGTTTTAACTGAGTTTGCTTTGCTTTCAAACTTGTTTTGAATTCAAAGTGCTAATAATAATCATTTATCTTGTCATACCTTACTTTCATTTCATTCAAAACTGAATGCAGACTTGAATGAATCGGTGGATGATGCTAAAAGTGGATTAAAATTACATAACAGAAAAAATTAGGTTTAGATTTATTATTGTCATGTGTACTGAGGTACAGTGAAAAGCTTGGTTATGCAAGCTATATAATCAGATCAGATAATACAGTCAAGTCAAATTCAAGTACAATAGGTAGAGCAAAGGGAAAGATATTGAGTGCAAAATATAGTTCTCAGCATAATTATAAGATATCAGCTCCATAGACACAGTCCAATGTCTGCAATGGGATAGAGGTGAATTGCACAACATAGCACCCTAGCTCATGGAAGGGCCCTTCAGAAGCCTGATAACAGAGGGGAAGAAGCTGTTCCTGAGTCTGATGGTGCAAGCTTTCAAGCTTCTGTATCTTAAAGAGATGGGAGCAATTCCATCGAATGTCGCAAGGAACGGTACACAAATTTAAAGCTTCCGGAGAGCATCAAAAGGAATTTTAACGCACAAGCAACTTTAGAAATTGTAGAACGGAATACAGGAACGTGAACTTGCACGCATGGGTGTGAGTTTCCAGACAAGTAATTGTGCAGCACAATATTTGATTTCATTGAGTGCTTCTGATGCTCAGAGATTTGCATGAAGCGATTTCCGCTCTGCAGTTTCACAGCACCATCTTTTTTGCTAAAAGTCCAGTATATTGCAAGAAGATGCAACAGTTTTAGGCATTGTTTCAACCTTTGCATTAGTGTTCTTTGAAGAATATCACACCATCCCCTTATGAAGGCAGATGACAATTATTCCCAGGATTTGCTAGATATCATATAAATAGTTTCTGGCATCTTGTTTGGTGCGGCCAAACCTAAACCCAGCTAATGGCATGTTGTTTCTCATGCATGGGAACGTAAGTAACTAGAGTAGGAGAATGGAGATACAAGAAACTAAAAATGCTGGAATCTTACGTAGGGCATAAAGTGGAGTAACGTAGCGGGTCAGGCAGCATCTCTGAAGGACATGGAGAGGTGACGTTTGGGTCGGTGCACATCCTAAGACTCAGTCGGAGAAAGGCATTTGGCCCCCGAACCTGCTTCAGCACTGAATAATGTCATCACTGATCTTTTACCGCAGCATCACTTTCCTGACCTGACCCTGTCCCTTGACTCCCTTAGTATTCAAAAATGTATCATTCTTCATCTTGGGCTTACTTAGTCCCCACAAGCATCTTCAGCAGGACATTTCCAAAGCTTCACCACCTTGAGTGAAGAAATCTCTCCTTATCTTGGTCTTGAATGTCTGCTCCTATATTTTGAGGCTGTGATCCTTAATTCCACACTCACTGCCAGTGGAACCATTATTCCTGCATCTACACTGTCATGCTTCAACCAATTTTGAATGCTTCAATGAGATAACCTTGTGTTCTTACACAAGGAAATAGGGCTAGTCTACATGATCCTACATAATAGGACAGTCATCCACCATCATCACTACCACCATCACCACCTCTCAAAAAAAATGAAGGTAGAAATGCACTGCTTCTATTCCAAGTATATCTCCCTTTATATAGGGAGATCAGAACTGTACCTAATTTACTAAGTGCAGTTTCGCTAGGGTGCTGTATAATTGCTATAAGAAGTCTTTTCCCTTGTATTCTAACTTACTTATTAAGTCCCTGTTTGTCTTCCAAGTTGTTTTTGTACCTGTCCATTGGTGGCACTATAGTGCAGTGGGAGAGGCACAGTGGAGATAACTGGGGATAGCTCAAGTGAGAAAGTGAAACTTTTCATTCCAGAATACATCTATGATTTTCACCAGTGAGGTTACGACACATGCAGCAAAGCATCTGATGAGCAGAAACATGTTTGATTTATATGGTTAGACTGACAGCATTAATGCTTGGTATTAGGTACAGATTTATGAACCGGATGTTTAGGATAGTGCAAGCTCAGTTGTACCACCAATTCAGTCATCCAGGCTCAACAAATGAATGTCACTTCAGTTGAACTGATAACTGAACATATCGCCAGTATAAAGAATTTTAATGTGGCAAGAAGATTAGCAGAGGTGTGAAAAACCTTTTTACGAAACAGTAAGAGGAACCCAAATTAAGCCACTGGCTTAATTACAGATTTTTGTGTAAAATTAGAGGAATACTTCAAGTTGTTTTGACTATATACTAGACTAAGTGGGACCCGTTGGGTCCCTGTCACACAGGAGGCCTAGTCCCCAAACGCAACCCATTCCTCAACGCAATATTCCATCACTCACCTGTTCCCCCAATGCAACCTGTTCCCCCAAAGCAATATTCCACCACTCACCCATAGCCCCTAATTGCGCAGGCTCAGCTCATTTCCCCTCATCCCCCAGGACTCCCCCCCCATATGTGTTGGAGGAGAGCAGGGGAGGCAGGTGTGCAGTGCGAGGAGAGAAGGGGAATGGGGAGTGGGGTGTGTGTGGGCAGGGGGGTGGTGGTGGGGTGGGGGAGAGCATGGGGTGGGGAGGGGGTTGTGGAGGAGGGGTGTGTGGGTGGGAGGGGAGGTGTGTATGTGTTGCGTTTCTTGTTACTTTCTTCAGGTGGGGCTGGCGGGGACCGGTGGGGGAGGGCGGAGCATCCTGCACCCGGGGGAGGGGCGGTTGTGTGGGGGAGGGGGTTGTGTGGGAGAGGAGGGGGTTGTGTGGCGGAGGGGGGTGTGTGGGAGAGGGGGGGTGTGTGGGAGAGGGGGGGTTGTGTGGGAGAGGGGGGGGGTTGTGTGGGAGAGGGGGGTTTGTGTGGGAGAGGGGGGGTTGTGTAAGGTGGCAAAAATCATAGCGCTATTGGGTACCGTTTTTTCCACAAATTTTAAAACAACGCAAACCGGAAGAGGACAAGATGATAGTTTTATAAGTATACTAGACTAAGTGGGACCCGTTGGGTCCCAGCTTCACACGGGATGGCTGGTCAACGCAATATTCCACCTCTCCACCAATTCCAATATTGGTGGCCAGTGGGGGGGGGGCTTTCTGGAGCACTAGTAATGGTGTTGTGGACTAAGGGGACTGGTTTCCAGAGGGCTAGTATGGACATTGTGGGCCGAATAGGTTCTTGGGCTGGCGGCTCAGTCACTCAATCCTGGTGTGCTGGCAGATCGATCACTCACTCAAGGCTGGTGGGCTGGCAGTTGACTCACGGCTATTCCTTGAAATGCCACTTCAAGCAGGATGCAAGGTCACCATATTCAAGTGCAGTTTCATACAACTTCAAGCAGGGTGCAAGGCCACCAAATTCGAGTGTAGTTTCCTACCATTTCAAGCAGGGTGCAAGGCCACCAAATTCGTGTGCAGTTTCATACCACTTCAAGCAGGGTGCAAGGCCACCAAATTCGAGTGCAGTTTCCTACCATTTCAAGCAGGGTGCAAGGCCACATAATTCAAGTGCAGTTTCATACCATTTCAAGCAGGGTGCAAGGCCACAAAATTCAAATACAGTTTCATACCATTTCAAGCAGGGTGCAAGGCCACTAAACACAGAGAGTCATGACCTCTCCCTCCCCCATCTTGCAGAGACTGAGCCACGCCCATTTCCAGGTTTTATAGTCCCTCCCACCAGAAGGAGTGTGGCCTTCATGGCGTGATTGACAGGAGAGAGTATCTCAACATTATTTATACACTAATAACTCTTTTATTTTTCATCGATGGGAAAAATCTTCAGCACCTGATGAGCGGAGGGGACTCCGAGTAAGATGGCCAAAAATCACAGCCGTATGTGGCAAGGCATTCTCAAACCAACTTTTCAATTAGGCAAGGCAAACTTTAGCATTCTCAAACCAACTTTTCAATTAGGCAAGGAAACTTTTGCATTCACAAACCAAAAAACACTTTTGCATTTTCAAACCAAAAAACACTTTGCATTTTTAAACTACATTTTCAAACCACATTAAGGGCACTGACAGGTCAGTAAAACCACTCACAGTTTAGTAGACATGTGTTCAGTGTTATTCACAGCTCAGACTGAGAATTGCAACCTCTCACTCCCCATCTTGCAGAGAACTGAGGCACCTCCACACATCGGGTTTTATTAGTCCCTCTCAAAGGGGCGTGGCCTTCAGGGGAGAGAATCTCAACATTTTAAAAACATTAATAAGTTTTATTTTTCATCGATGCGAAAAATCCTCTTGTCTTGATCAGCGGAGGGGGACTGAGTAAGATGGCCAAAAATCATAGCCGCAAGTGGCAGCGTTTTTCTAAATCAATATACAGTGCAACAGGAAGTGGTCAAGATGAGACTTTTAGTAATATAGATAGACTAAGTGGGACCCGTTGGGTCCCAGCATCACATTGGAGGGCTGGTCCCACAATGCAATATTCCACCTCTCCACCAATTCCAATAATGGTGGCCAGTGGGGGGGTGGGCTTTCTGGAGCGCTAGTATGGGTGGTGGCTGAAGGGACTGGTTTCCAGAGGGCTAGTATGGACATTGTGGGCCGAATGGATTCTTTGGGCTGGCGGGCTCAGTCACTTAAGCCTGTTGTGCTGGCAGCTCACTCACTCACGGCCGGTGGGCTGGCAGTTGACTCACGGCTATTCCTTGAAATTCCATTTCAAGCAGGGTGCAAGGCAAACAAATTCAAGTGCAGTTTCTTACCACTTCAAGCAGGGTGCAAGGCCACCAAATTCAAGTGCAGTTTCATACCATTTCAAGCAGGGTGCAAGGCCACTAAAGACTTGCGGGTACTCAGGGCTACTGGTGAAGTGGCGGAAGTTCCATCTGGATGCGAAAGCTCTAAACTCGGAGCTCGTGAATTGGCTGCCATTGTCCGACTGCAGGGCTGGCCGGGGTGCCAAAAGTGCAGAAATGGCGGCCCCAACTTATTGACAACGGCCGAAGAGGTGAGGGAGTGCAGCTGGTCAACCTCGAACCAGCTGGAGTAGGAGTCGACGAGGACCAGGAAGTGTTTGCCCGCCACTCGAAAATGTCAACGGCAACCGCCATCCAGGGTAGTTCGGGGGCAGGCTGCTGCAGAAGCGGCTGTCGCTGCTGGTGGGGGGCGAGACTGTTGCAGGTGGAACACGAGGAGACCCTCTCCCGGATGTATTGAGCCATACCAGGCCAGTAGAACTGGCTCTGGGCGTGAGACAAGGTGGCTTCGGCCCCAGGATGACCGCGGTGAGCGGCCTGAAAATAGTGGTCGTGCAGCGCAGCAGGCACAACAACCTTGTGACCTTTCACAACCACACCGTCGTATAGTATGAGCTCATCGCGGACCAGGAAGTAGGGCACGGCGCCAGCCGGCAAAGCGGAACGACGGTCGGGCCAGCCTGCTGGATGATGGCTGAAAGCTGTTGCAGGGCAGGATTATCGGCAGTGTGCTCAACCAGGGACTGCATCTGCTGTGAAGGGACAATATTCACATTGAGCACCATCAGATCAGACATTTCATAGGGGTGGCGATCGGTGGATGTTAGGCGGGGCGCGGGACAGCGTGTCGGCCACGAACATGTCTTTGCCCTTACGATAAACAACTTCGAAAGTGAAGCGCTGGAGCTGCAGCATCATGCGCTGCAGTCGGGATGAGGCAACATGGATCGATTTGTTGAGAATGGTGACAAGCGGCTGGTGATCAGTTTCGATGGTGAAAGTGTTGCCTAGAATGTAGTCCTTGAATTTTGAGCAGGCAAACACCACGGCCAGTAACTCCTTCTCGATCTGCGCGTAGTGCTGTTCGGCAGTGGTCATGGTGCGGGACGCGTAGGAGGCAGGCAGCTGAGGCGTCAGTGGAGCTGTAGGCAAGCGGCACCGAGCCCGAACTGAGAGGCGTCGCAGGTGAGGACAATGGGACGCTGCAGGTCAAAAATTTAAGTGTGGGGTGCTGATTAGCTTAGATTTAAGGATGTCGAAGGCTTTCTGGTGTTGGGGGAACCAAGCCCAGGCGTGTCCTTCTTTATCAACTCCCTCAGGGGTGCGCTGAGCTCGCTGAGGTCGGGGATGAACTTCCCAGGTAGTTTACCATGCCTAGGAAGCGTTGCAGGCTGGGCACATCAGTAGGTGAAGACATCCCGGAGATGGAAGCCGTTTTCTGCGGGTCGGGTTTCAGCCCCGAGGCTGTGAGTACATGTCCAACATATGTGACCGCATATGGGACGCGGAATCGGCACTTCTTGGGGTTCAGTTTCAAGTTGATTTTCCGGGCCCGGTCTGGGACTTGGCGGAGGTTGAAGTCATGTTCGGCGACATCCTTACCGTAGACCAGGATGTCGTCAACAATGATGGCGCACGGTAGACGGGCAAACAGCTGCTCCATTGTCCATTGGAACACCTCGCTGGCAGAGTTGATTCCGAATGGCATTCGGAGGAACCTAAATCTGCCGAAGGGGGTGCTGAAAGTTGTCAGGCTGGAAGACTGCTCGTCAAGCGGTATCTGCCAGAAGGAGCTCTTGGCATCGAGGACAGAAAAGATTGTGGCCGGACCAACCTGTGCAGCGACGTCCTCTACTGTTCTCATAGGGTAGTGCGGGCATTTAATGGCCAGGTTGAGTCTTTGGGGTTGATGCAAATGCTTATTTCGCTTTTGTCCTTTTTCGCGGCAACAACCATGGTGGAGACCCACCTGGTGGGTTCGCTGACCGCCTTTAGGATGCCCATTTTTACCGTGCTGTACAGCGTCGATTCTACTTTGTCCTTCATGGGCGAAGGAGACACGGTGTGGCGCACGGACCACTGGCTCGACCTTGCGGTCGACTACAATCTTGTAGTTGCAGGGCAGCTTGCCCAGCTCTTCATCAAAGCGGTCAGGATATTCAGTCAACGGGTCCATGAGGCCTGCACCTTGTGGATGTCACGGTGGAAGGAGACCAGGCCCAAGTCCTGGCATGCTTGGTGCCCAACAGGGTAATGCATTTGCAATCGTGGAGATAGAAAGTGAGGGGCCGAGAGGTTTCCAGTATCTTGCAGCACAGAGTTGCCTTTCCCACAGGAACAAGCACCCTCCCCCGTACGCATGCAAAGTGGAGCGATCAGAAGTAACCTGCTCATTAGTCCTTATCTTTTTGAAGAGGCTCGTTGACAAACCTTCGCAACAGCTCCGATATCAATCTTAGCGGTGAAGGTCGAGTTGTTCACAGTTACACAAACTGAAGGGTCTGTTATCACAGCAGGTGCATCCAACAGAGAAAATATGCTGGTCTCCCCCTGAGAGGAGCCAGATTCAGACACAGGAAGTTCGTTGAAATGGCACTGGGAACCGAGCTCGCTATCAGCTTGCACCAAGTTGTTTTAACATACGCCTTGGAGCAGCAACAGGCTTCCCACGGGAATGGCAGTGGTTCAGTTTCTTGCAGTAATTGCACGTTTTACCCAAAGCAGGGCATACATTGTATTGATGAGTGGCAAAGTTACAATTGGGGCACCTTTGCTGGGCGCGTCCCCCGGGAGCAGTGCCGGACCCCGGGGGTTGTGGCGGGGTCGTGTTCAGCCGACGGCTGGTAGCGCTGGCAAAGTTAATGCCGTGATCAGCCGGTGACACCACCGAGGTGACAGCTTTGGCTAAACGGCAGGCATGCATAGCCTCGTTAAAAGTCAGATCGGGCCGGCGCAAAGTTCAGCCCTTAGCTTTTCATCGCGGAGACCGTAAACCAGAAGGTCCCTGGTCAGCTCCTCGGGGGTCAGCGTGTCTAGGCGGCACCGCCTGGCCAGTGTCGCAGCGCAGCGACATAGTTCTCGGCAGATTCACCAGCATTGCTGACGCCGCCCGAACAGTTTAAAACGTTCTAAATGCAGTTTGATGGAATGTCGCAAATCGCGGTAAACTTAGCCAACAAACATACCGGGTCCCGAGCAGATTCACCCGCAGCGTAGACGAAGAAGTCTGACCGAGCCAGGGCATCGGGATCAGCCAGGTTGAGAAGCAGAGAGGCTTTGACCTCTGGGGTGGCGGCAGGATGAGCGATTGTGACATAGTGGTCGAATCACGTCTAAAAACATCCATCGATGGGCAATGTCAGAATCGAAAACGAACACATCGGGCTTGCGGCAAGAAGTGGCCATAACGAGGAAATAAGAGGGGGGGGAACAGAAAACTGGGGCAAAAATTAAATAAATAACCGATAAACAGGAGGCGCAAGGGTAAGAGGCTGACACCATGTAAAGAGTGTATACAACTGTAACTTTTATCTTTATTTTTATTCATACTGCAGCATTACAGAGAGCACTAGCTGTACTTGTCTGTCACGGAAACTAGAGAGCGATATGTGGGTGGGGAGGTTGTAATTATACTTGTGATATGGGGAGTGGTTAGTAGTGATGAGGTAACTATATTAAAGGCACATGCATATCTCATCTACAGTCAAGATCAGACTTTTAGTAATATAGATATAGATTATTAAACAAATCAAATATACTGGCTCAACAAAGGGCGGCGCAATGGCACAATGGCACAGTGGTAGAGTTGCTGCCTTACAACGCCAGTGACCTGGGTTCGATCTTGACCATGGGTGCTTTCTGTACTGAGTTTGTATGTTCGCCCTGTGACCGCGTGGGTTTTCGCCATGTGCTCCGGTTTCCTCCCACATTCTGAAGACATGCAGGAATGTAGGTTAAATGGCTTCTGTAAATTTTCTCTAGTGTTGTTAAATAGAACTACTGTGAACGGGTGATCGGTGGACGGCGGGGACTCTGTGGGCCGAAGGGCCCGTTTCCACGCCTCTAAACAAACCTAAACTTAATCTGAAAGGAAAACTATGATGCAACAATCATTGACACTCATTTTGTAGCTCATATATGCCTGACTTGCTCACCAACATTTCATTCAAAAAAGGTAACATTCCATATTAAGCATGAATGGAAGTTCACAGAATGATCCCACTGCCCAGTTACATGCCATAGTACCTCCTAAACCTGTACTCACGCAGTCTGGTGTGGAAGACCAATCTTGCTGACGCAAAGAATCCTAGAGTCCATTAGCATGGTCTAAGTGCCAACAGAGTATCTCGTATCACAATTAAGACTGTGGGAGATTTTTAACATTTTTAAATGTCTGTCATTCAGAGAACTGAAAAGTAGTAAAATTGATGTAAATAATGGTCTGAATCTGGAAATTCCTTAATTACTATGAGAATCGATAATACAGCAACAGTTCAAGAAAGGGCTTGTCCACTACCTTCTCAAGACCAATTAGGAAGTGGACAATACAGGCTTTACTATATGCCAAACTATATTGTAAAGGCAGCAACATAAGACAATAGTCTCCAGTAATGCCGGTGAACATGGACATTTAATTAAAAGAGCATGAAATAAGAGACTCAGAGGGCCACAGGATGAATGTGCCAAATGGAGGCGATGGGCCAGCAACTGTTGCCATCACCAAGGTAACAAGGATCTTAAGCAGATACTTTAGACACAAGACACCAAGTAAAAGCAAAGATGATTAATAGACAAAGACATTAGACAATAGGTGCAGGAGTAGGCCATTCGGCCTTCGAGCCAGTGATCATGGCTGATCATCCCAATCAGAACCCCGTTCCTGCCTTCTCCCCATATCCCCTGACTCTGCTTTTTTAAGAGCCCTATCTAGCTCTCTCTTGAAAGCATCCAGAGAACCTGCCTCCACTGCCCTCTGAGGCAGAGAATTCCACAGAATTCTCACCACCTCTCTAAGAGAAAAATTGTTTCCTCGTCTCCGTTCTAAATTGGCTTACTCCTTATTCTTAAACTGTGGCACCTGGTTCTGGACTCCCCCAAACATTGGGAACATGTTTCCTGCCTCTAGCGTGTCCAAACCCTTAACAATCTTATATGTTTCAATGAGATACCCTCTCATCCTTCTAAACTCCAGAGTGTACAAGCCAGCTGCTCCATTCTCCAGCATATGACAGTCCGCCATCCCGGAAATTAACCTTGTAAACCTACTGCTGCACTCCCTCAATAGCAAGAATGGTCCTTCCTCAAATTAGGGG
>CM075986.1:1277405-1353986 GCA_038087875.1 Malacoraja senta | reverse complement strand
GACTTTGACGGTGGCAAATTTGTCTTTCATAAAATATGTCCCACTGTGTAAGCTGGGATCATTTTCGTTTAATAACTGAATGAGTTAATGAGGGGGGGGGGGGGTTCTAGTGACGGGAGGTTTAATAAATCAAATAGAAACGATGGAGAAATGGCAAGCGACAGTGAAGGGGAGAAGGAAAATCAAAAGGCGATTGGAAGGGGCTGCAGAGAAGGAATCTGTTGTAAGTAAATATTACAATGTGTCAAAGCTCTAGGCATTTTATTGGAATGCACACAGAATTTGTAACAAGAGAGATGAGTTGACAGCACATATTGAAATAAATGAGATTGATTTAATAGCTACTGCAGAGATGGTGTGCAGTGACCAAGACTGGGAACTCCATATTCTTATTTTCTTATTCAATATGCCAAAAGAATAGGCAAACAGGGAAAGGAGGAACATGGTGTTTTTAATCTAGGAAGGCATCAGTCCTGTGGTGCATAGCGATTTAGCTGCAGTGTATCATGAAGTGGAATTGGTTTGGGTGGAAATTAGGAATCATCTTGGAAGGAAGATTGAGTGGAGCTGTTTATAGGCTGCCACAGTGTTGCCTCTTGATAGGATAAAACAGCAGTGGCACAGCGGTAGAGTTGCTACCTTACAGTGCCAGAGGCCCGGGTTCGATCTTGACCATGCTGCTGTCTGTATGGAGTTTGTACATTCTCCCCATGACCTATGTGGGTTTCCTCTGGGTGCTCCGGTTGAATCCCACACTCCAAAGATATACAGGTTTGTATGTTAATTGGCTTCGGTAAAATTGTAAATTGTCCCTAGTTTGTGTAGGATAGTGTTAGTGTGCGGGGGTCGCTGGTCGGCGAGGACTCGATTGGCCGCAGGGTCTGATTCCGAGCTGTATCCCTAAACTGAACTAATCTAAATGGAGAAATATCAATGATATACAAGAAGGAAACTGCAGTTGTTATCGGTGATTTTAATCTGCATATTGACTGCACTAATTAAACTGGCAATGATACCTGCAAGAGTGCGGTATCAGTGCAGAGCGCATCATGTTTTTTTTCTTGTTACTCTGTATTTCCTAACCTGCCAAAGAACAAGTCATTTTGAATTTGGTCATGTGTAGTATTTGGGAATGATAAAAGATCTTGCCGTTAAGGATCCCCAAGAAGTGGAGATTATTGCAAAGTGAAATTCCACATACTGTTTGTGGGTCCCAAACCAATGTCCTCAACTTAGATAAAAAACAAATAGAAGGCACAGTTGTCTAACGTGGATTGGGAAAATATGCAAAGAAAAGATTTGCAGATAAGCAGAGATTTAAGTCGTTATTTTGAAGACAATGGGAAGCATCCATAGAATTGTGAAAGGCATAAACAGGAGCCTTGGCGGATAACTTTGTATCCTTTCTAGCCACTGGTGAGACTCAGGAGGACCAGAGAGTAGCCAATGTTGTTCCTTTGTTTAAAATGGGTAGTAGAGGTAATGCAGGAAATCACAGGCCGATGAGCCTCACATTAGTAATAGAGAAACTATTGGCGGGATACTTTTTGATAGGATTTACACACATTTGAAAGAGAATGGGATATTAAATGTAATTGATGAAGGTAGGGATGTGGTCTAAATGGATTTTAGTATGGCATTTGATAAGGTTCCTTGTGTAAGGCTTATCCAGAAGATTAAGATGCATGGGATTTACAATGATACAGTAGTTTGGATCCTTGACTTTTTGACCCACAGACCATGTTCCGTGAAGATAGATATCAACACCAGTGCCCCGCAGGAGTGCAGTCTCAGTCCCCTGCTATACTCCCCATACACTCATGATTGTTTTGCCAAATTCGGCTCAAAGTCCTTATACAAGTTTGCAAATTACACCACTGTGGTGGACCAATTCTCAAACAATGGACAGATGGAGTACAGGAAGGAGATAGAGAACTTAGTAACATGGTGTCAGGACAGTGACCTCTCCTGAAGTTGAACACTAGCTCCTTTATCTTGTTAATATTGAGGGAGAGGTTATTGTCCTGAAGCATATTGGAGTACATGCCCCAATTAGCAACAATGGTGCTGAAGTGGAAATGGTTGAGAGTTTCAGTTCCTTGGTATTAATATTACTAACAATCTGTGGTGGACCGACGACATTGAAGGTACCCCACGCTTCGATTTCCTGAGGAAACTGAAGACATTTGGCATGTCTCCAATGACTCTTACAAATTTCTACAGATGCATCATAGAAAGGAGACTGTTGGACTGCATGACAGCTTGGAATGGAAACAGCTCTGCCCACGACTACAATAAATTGCTAAAAGTTGTAGATGTAGCCCAGTCCATCACACAGACCAGAATTCCCACCATTGACTCCATCTCTTCGGAAAAGCAGCCAAGATAATCAAAGGTAGACACAAAAAATCGGAGTAACTGAGTGGGACAAGCAGCATCTCCAGAAAGAAGGAATGGGTGACGATTCGGGTCGAGACCCTTCTTCAGACTGGTCTTCAGACCTCAGACTCAGACCCAGTCTGAAGAAGGGTCTCGACCCGAAACATCACCTATCCCAGTCCGAAGAAGGGTCTTTGACTGCTATGCAAAGAGTATATCTGATCTGTTTGGATAGCAGTCAAAACAAAGCTTTTCACTGTATCTCAGTACACGTGACAATAATAAACCTGAAGCTAAACTGCAGGGATCCGTGCTATCTCACTTGATTGTCACGTATATAAAAGTCTTGGATGTAAATGTAGATGGGATGGTTGGTAAGTTTGATGACACCAAAACTGGTGGAGTTGCAAACAGTGAAGAAGACTATCAAAGGAAGCAGTAGGATTTAGATTAGTTACAGATATGGGTGGAGAAATGGCAGTTTGAGTTTAATGAAAGCAATTGTGAGGGGCTTCACTTTTGGAGCTAAAATGTAAGGGGATATTATACAGTTAATGGTAGACCTTTAGCTTCGATGATCTGGGGTCCAAGTACATAGGTCCCTGAAATTGGTAAAACAAGTAGAAAGAATGGCAAAGAATGCATACGGTATTCTTGCCTTCATCAGTCGAGGCATTGAGCATAAGAGTCAGGAAGTCATGTTGGAGATATATCAAACTTTGATTAGGCCACATCTGGAGTATTGTATGCAGTTCATGCCACCGCGTTACAGCTCTGGAGAGAGGTGGCGCCAGCAATGGCTGCCTCGCCAACAGTATGTCTATCCCTTCCTTCTTTTTTTTTTTAGTATGTGTTAAATGTATGTTTTAGTGTTCTTTAGCTTGTTTTATGTGGGGAGTGCTTTTTTAAATTTCTTACCTCGACGGAAATGCAATTTTATTCTGTATCGTATCTCCGTCTGCACTGCGGCCTAACATTGAGGAGTTGACGGCCTTTGCTGGAGATCGACCTCGGAGCTCCAACCACTGCGGACTTAACATTGTGGAGCTCGCAGTCCCTTGGCTAGGGACCTGCTTCGAGAGCTCCAAGCCACGGAGCTTTGACCGCCCCGATGCGGGAGCTTCGATCGCCAAAACACGGGGCTTTGATCGCCGGCTGCGGGAGCTTCGATCACCCTGACTGCGGATAGTTCGACTGCCCTGACAGCGGGAGACTAAAGAGTGAAGAAGAGATTAGACTTTATTGCCTTCCATCACAGTGAGGAATGTGGGGATTCCACTGTGGTGGATGTTTATGTTAACATTTATGTAGTTGTGTGTCTTGTTTCTTTTTTCTTAGTATAGCTGTATGGTAAATCGAATATCACTGTACCTTAATTGGTACATGTGACAATAAAAGACCTTTGAAACCTTTGAGAGAGTACAGATAAGGCTTACCTGAATGTTGCCTGGGTGAGACGTAATAGCATTGAGGAGAGGTTGGACAAAATTGGACTGTTTTCTCCAGAGCATCGGAGGAGAAACCAGATGGGTATAAATACAATTATGAGAGAAATAGGCAGATTGGCAGAAACCTTTTTCAAAGAAATGTCAAAGACTAGAGGGCAGAGCTTTAAAGACAGAAGGTCAACGTTTAAAGATGAGTGGGGCAAGTTTTTTTTTCACACCAAGAGTGGTGGGTGCCTGGAATATGCTGCCAGATGTGATGATCTAAGGTAGGGGTTCCCAACCTTTTTCATCCTGTTTACCCTGGCAACTTTAATAGCACATAACAATGTGTTTCACTTTTTTATGAAGAACTAATGATGAACAGATACCGGTATACCAGAACCAAACACAGTCAGTCAATGAGAAAAAATGCACAAATCCAGAATCATCAAATTTACCCCCCCCCCCGGGGTAAATTTACCCCAGGTTGGGAACCCTTGAGCTAAGGACATAGGGTAGTAGCACTTAAGAGGCTTTTAGATAAGTGCATGGATATGCAGGGAATGTAGAGAATTTGGATCACATGTAGACAGTGAAGATTAACTTGGCATCATGTTTGGTACTGACATTGTGGCCCAAAGGGCCTGCTCCTGTGCTGTACTGTTCTATGTTCTAAGGAACTGAGACCTGGGACAGATCAGATCCTAGTTTCTTGTATTCTTCTTTTGTCCTTCTGTCCATTGCTCAAAAAATCAAAAGCTTGCATGTGCTGGGAATCCAAAATAAGAACAGAAAATACTGGAAATACTCAGCAGGTCGGGATGCATCTGTGGAAAGAGGATCAGTTCATGTTTCAGATCAATGGCACTTCGTTGGATTTGGAACAGTAGGCACAAATCTCCGCTACTATTTCCAGCCCTGATGAAGATTCATTGATTACAATTGAAGTTCTTTTTCACTCTCCACAGATGCTTCCTGACCTCAACACTGCTTATTTGGATGTCCATTGTTGACAGTTGTTGTGAGGTTTGCAAGTAGATGATAAAGTTTCACTGCTACCCTGTCCTTAGTGGCACTACACAGAGGTTCCCTTGGGAAATATAACCTGAGCAACAAAAAGCCAGAGAAGGCTAATTATTGAGCAAAATACAAAGTGCTGGAGTAACTCAGCGGGTCAGGCAGCATCTCTGGAGATCATGGATAAGTGATGCTTCAGGTCAAGACCCTTCTTCAGACTCTTGCTAATTATTGGCAAATAACTGTTGTTAACAATATCCACATTTGCAACTACCAGAGCCATTGTATCTCAATCTTTCCATTTGCTTCAAGCTCATAAGAAAACAGAAAATAAACTGATTGATTCCTCTATTTGTATGCATTCCTGAAAGATAAATTGCTCAGCAGTTGTTTCCTAAGGGGCTCTACAATCTGACACGTCAAATATAATTTGGTTTATATTCCTTTCTCTCAAAATATTTACAGAAAGAAGTCCTGATCACTTTCTCACTGAACTACTTACAGAGCAGTCCTAATGGAAAGTTTAGATTGGGTAATATATAGTTTTAATTTAACTTGTTTGCAAGGATGTTCTTTCCTGTAAATGATTTACAGCATTGTATTGTAATTTAGAATTTCAAGCACTTTGTTTCTCGTTAATTGGTTTTACCAGAGTTGAAAAAATGATGCAAAATGATCGGTCTGATATCCATCTAGGAGGTCCTGCTGAGAGCTGTTGAACCTCATTACATATTCACTCGCCCTGCCAAAAAATCATAAACCTGAGAGTCCTCTGGGGTTCACATGCTGTTATTTGTGATCCAGATGGATAAGAGAGGCTCAGTATAGGTATGATTTAGACATCCAAGCTTTGTCAGGATCCCTGATGTTCTCAATTGTACATTTCTTATATATAAAAAAGACGTAACTATTGCAATTCATGGCAGCATGCAGCTCTGCTAGTAGTGGAAGTGCATTCAATTTCACATGTACTTACAATCTGACTAAATACAGGGGGGAAAAAATCAGCTAGTTTTTCCTCTGCAATGCAAAATCATTTTTCAAAAAAAACACGGGGACTTCACAGAAATGTAATCAGATAAAAATTTAAACCATATGAAAAAGGAGGTAATCCAAGGCTTGATCAGAGAGAGGTTTTAAACTGCATTTTAGAGGAAAGAGAGGTCTTTCTTTGACAGGGCTTTGACACACAACTCTTGTGTACTGTGAGGTGAGGTCTTCTATATGATTTTACCAGGTTGTATGCAAGACAAAGCATTTTACTGTAGCAAGGTACATGTGACAATAAGATATTATTTAATCATTTAATCATTGAATCAAGAGGCAGAGGTTTTGCATAGGAAACAGTTTAGTACAGTTTCTGACATACTGTAGTCACATTTAAGGGAAATTAATTATATACTTGAGGGAGTGAAATAGAGAATTATTTTGGGGTGAGATGAGGCCTAATGGGGCATAAACAATGCATTGATCTGTTGGGTTGAATAACCATTTTCTCTGGTGTAAAATTCCATAGAATTCTCGATGACTGAAGACATAAGAAAAGAAACACTAATTTTGCTCACCAGCAATCACTAAGAAAGTAGTAAACCTTCTGGTCAAACAATTAAAAGAACCCAACTGTTCCTTGAGTCCAAATCTTTCATTAGGCACACCTAATCTTTGACAATTAAAATTAATTTAGTTTGCTAATTAAAGTGAATCCGACATTGTTGCCTAGAAATGTATCCCATATATAGATCACCCATTCAATGTAGTTCTATATTATACAATAGTAGGGGCAATTTACAGATGCCAATTACCCTACTAATTCGCCTCCTTTGGGATGTGGGAGGAAGTCAGAGCACCCACAGGAACCCCCACATGGTCCCAGGGAGAATGCGCAAACTCCACACAGATAGCACACAAGGACAGGATTGAATCCGGATCTCTGGCGCTGTGCCAAAGACTGGTCTACCAAAGAGAAGATCGAGGAAATGGTCATGTTGATTTAGCCAGGAAATAATTGGGAAGAAAGTGTCCCATCTCGTTACAGAAGGGCGTTATCACTGCATTAAATAAACAGTGTCTCGAAGTATTCAAATTTTCATTAAAACACTTACACTTAGTGCACAAGAATGCTGTTTTAACTAGTATGTAAATACCAATAGTCTCCATTACTCCTGGAGTAATGCTTGCTCCATGTATTTTAGGTTCATTGGATTCCTGAAGAGATATCTGTAAAATGAGAAGACTTTCACTGCAATGTTTCTCAAAGCAGCTTAGAACTAGATTTAGGAATTTAAAAAATGCATGCGTGTACTGCATTGCTGCTCTGACGATATCTGATTATTATCTTCACCAGCAAAGTAACGTGATATCATTTGTTTTCGCTAATTAAAATTCATGATCAGCATTTAGCACTTTAGGACATTGGGCTCAGCTTTTTAAAAAAATCACATTTTTTTAGTCTTGACATAAATCCAGTTACATTAAGATAATCTGGTTCTGCCAGTAACGTAAGCCTGACACTTCTGATCTAATCACATGATGGACCTGATAACCCATCTGTTGATGCTTGGTCTGTGTGGGCTCTCATTCTAGTCACACCCACTTTGCCAGGAATATAATGAATCATATAGAACTGCGGAACACTATTAAAATCATGCAACTGTTCACCCCCGTCTCCAACTGTGCCATGCATTATTCATTCACACGTCACATATTCACCCACTTTATCCTGGCTTAGTACATTTTCCGCTAACAAAACAAATCATTCTTTGAGTTTGAGGCCAAGTATAAATGATTGCTAAATTTTCGTACATTATCAGGAAGAACATATATTTTTAAGTGGTCGGGACCTTTCTTCAGACTTCAAGGAGTCTGAAGAAGGGTCTTGTACTAAAACGTCACCTATCCATGTTCTCCAGAGATGCTGCCTGACCTGCTGAGTTACTCCGGCACTTTGTGTCCTTTTGAGTAAACCAGCATCTGCAGTTCCTTGTTTTTATACTTATATTTAAGTATTTATAACTTCAAGAAAGATTTGTGTTCCTTTAAATTGGGTCATAACAAAGATCTATGCTGAAGATAATCTGCTTATTATGCCACTATTACATTCGGAGATGTTCAGCAGGTAATTTCTGCAAAGCAAAATCCCACAAGGAATTTTCTTTCCAAAGAATCATTATTGACTGCAGCACCAGGGACAAATGTTGCTCCTGCTTTAGGGTAGTGGCGTGAGATCTTTTTCACCTAACTGACCAAGATGACAGGACCTCAAATTAACCCATTTTACAAATGCCGATACCTCTGACTGTCTATGTCTACCTCAGCACTGCACAAGATTGCCAGCTTGCATTTCTTAAACAGGTTCCCACAATGGTACATGAACCATGACCTATTGATTGAGGTGACCATTGCTACTAACTGAAGTACTCCTTCGATGCACTATTTCCATATATATTTCTGCTGTAACTAACGATAATGAGGGGAATATTTGCCATTCATTTACACTTCCATATTTGTGACAGATTTTGACCCCAAGACATTTCTGCCATATCTTGCCACACAAACTATTGTAACTTTGGAGCATTGGCAGCAAACGTTGATAAGAGATATATTTAATAGGCAGACAGTTCAGTAGTAACAGAATAATGCATATTGGAGGTGCTAAGTTTCCTTCGTCATGAGGTGTCTATTTTTGTGTGGGATCCTCATTAGAATAATATTGAGGTGCTGCCAAAACTAATTACTTTCCCCCAAGGCAGCTTGCTGAGTGGGAGAGCGTGAGGTCAGTGTGATTGCCCTTCGTTAAAAGGCAGCAACGCATCTTAAAATGGAGATGCAAGTTTCCATTATTCATTGGGGGGGGTGAAAAACACACATTTTTTTTAGAAACTGCTGACAACATGGAGTTTGCATCCAGAAACCAGTGCCATTCACTCACACGCGGAGCAGGTGCCTTTACGATTCAAGAAAGTATTAAGGGTTCAATCAAAGGAACTAGAAAAGCCTGACTGGTGCACGGAGCCCAGAGCCTTGGCCCCAGGAAAAGTGATGAAAGTGATAAATGGCACTGGCCCACTGCTTTTGCAACAAGAACTGTGAATTAGAACAGCGTGTAAAAATACACGACTGTACAGCACAGGAATAGCCCATGATGGCAGTGCCAACCATGATGTCAATGAAAATTAAACCCATCTGCTTGCATGTGGTCTATATCCCTCCATGCCCTGCCTGTTCATCTCCCTGCCTAAATGCCTCAAAAATGTTGCTTTGGTATTTGCTTTCACCACCTCCTCTGGCAAAATGCCTCAGCCACCTTCCACTCTATGTGTAAATAAATTCTCCTCACAAATATCATTTCAATTCCCCTCCCCCTTAGATTAGTGGGAACCTCAAGGGTAGCTCAATGGTAACTATTTTACACTAAGGTTGGTGGATGTATGGAACAAGCTGCTGAAGGACGTAGCTGACACGGGTACTATCACATAATTCAAGAAACATTTGGACAGGTACATGGATAGGACAGGTTTAGAGGGGGATGGGCCAAAGGCAGGCAGGTGGGACTAGTGTAGATGGAGCATGTTGGTCGGTGTGGGCAAATTGGGCTGAAGGGCCTGTTTCCACGCTGTTTGATTCTATGACTCTATGACTCCAAGTGGGAGTAAGTGATCTGCAGCCACTTCTAAAAAGAGCTGGTGGTCCGTCTGGTGTCCCTGCCAACATTCATCCCTGAACCATCCACCAAAATCTTTTTTGTCATAGTAATCCCCTCACAGCTTGTGGTGCTATGCTGTATACAAAGGTTGACCAATCACTACAAAATGTATTTCATTGATTGTGAAACATGTTGTGGCAGTGAATTTGTGGCAGTGAATGCAAATTCTGTCTACCTGGAATATTGGCAGCCCTTAAAAATTGGCTCCATGGTCTCAAATAATTTAGACCAATTATTCTAAGTTTCAGACTTTGAAGCCATTAAAAAATTCCTCCATGAATAACTCAGCCATTGACACCTGGAAACCAAGCCAGAAATTAATTTGCAAAACATTACCCTGTAGATCTCTGCAAATTGATATGATGCAAATAGTAGACGGAGGTCAGTTTTCATTTGGGGTTTCGCATGATGTGAACTTTTTAAATTTAAATGGCAGGATTAACTTCCATGTAACCAATGTTTTGTTCAGAAAAACAAGCGAGGAACTCGGGGTGGCACAGTGGGTCAGCGGTAGAGACTCGGGTTTGATCCTGACTACGGGTGCTGTCTGTGCGGCGTTTGTACGTTCTCCCTGTAACCAGCGCGGGTTTTCTCCGGGTGCTCCGGTTTCCTCCCACATTCCAAAGGTGTGCAGATTTGTAGGTTAATGGCTTCTGTAAATTGTCCCGTGTGTGTAGGATTTAACCAGTGTACAGGATCACTGATCAGCGCAGACTCGGTGAACCGAAGAGCAAGGCTGTATTTCTAAGCTAAACTAAACTATCTTGTAGTTGCTGAAATTAATGTTCAAATTGCTTACCGCATTTTTAAACAGAATTCTCACAATTTTTATTTGCATTAAATCATCAAGTTGATGGGGAAAAAAATTCTCCTACGTCATAATCTGGCATAAAAGATCATAAAAATAAAAGGGAACATTTTAATTCTATCAAAATGTTATCAACTGTAGTAAAACTACATGTTAATAACCACTGTATGGTAATATTTCATGTATTTATATACACAATATAATATTACACAAGTCTGCTTTTCAGATCGATGTAAAATTATAGACGACCGCAATGAAACATCTCAAGAGGGGAAAGAATTTCACTCTTGAGTTCTCCTCTCAAAGGATTAAGTGGAAATATGACATGGACAAATCTGTGCTGCTAAATGAATTTTACACTGCATTGATCATACTCAGGCCAACCCGTCAAGCTGTTGTTGATTCTTGGCCATGAAGATCTCCCTGTGAGGTCCCCAAGAGATTGTGTGTACTCTTCCAGCATCCTGATGAAACCCAGTAAGTCATCAGAAATGCATGTTCAGAGGCACCAAAATGAAAATGAAAGCAAGTCTGAAACTGAAAAATATGTGCTGTCTTTCCAGTTTATCAGGAAGAGCAGATCCCATCAAGTATGTACTATATTATTAGATTTCCATATTTCCTTGAGAAATGTAATTTGAAATTTCTCATTGATAATTCAAAAAACTGTGACTATTAATCACAAGATATCCCCATTTTCACATCTTCCCTATTTTCACTTCTGCATTTTTTTTTCCAGATAAATACAGTGGTTCGGGGAAGTCTGGTACTAGTTACACACACACACACACACCAACCTCGTATTGTAGGCACATACTGGAGGCCAGGGAATCATGACAGAAGCCTCCTCGTGGCGATCCCGGAAACGACAACATGATGCACTCAGTGATGCGTCGGGCGACTAATTCGGTCAACATGTTGGACGACAACGGAAGCCAACAGTGAGCTATCGTTGTCTAACACACGAGCGAATGAACTGGAGGCTAGGAAATTCCAGCACCTAACACTGGAAATTTGAACAATAGACTGTGTGACACATATACATATGGAGTTCATTGGGTAAACACAGTCTTCTTCTTCAGCAGTTACTTTGTGTAGCAAACTACTTGCTTCCGCTCCGTTTCTGATGAGTAGAGCCAGGATGTTTAGGCACTAGAAAACACTGATATAGGCAGGCAAAAAGGCATAATAAAATTACAAAAAAGGTACGAAAAAGGCATTTATTGACAAAAAAGGCATAAACAGGCATTTATTTCCACTACCAACATATGGTTTAAAATGATAATATAAAGGTATACCAAATGACCAAAGTTGCCTGGTTGCACATAATTACCAGCATTTTTTCCAAATTATCTGGTGTTAAACTATGCCGTCTGTCAGACAGAATATGCTTCAGTTGTGAAAAA
Source organism: Malacoraja senta (assembly GCA_038087875.1). Lineage (NCBI taxonomy): Eukaryota > Metazoa > Chordata > Chondrichthyes > Rajiformes > Rajidae > Malacoraja > Malacoraja senta. The sequence continues at coordinate 1,342,247 of CM075986.1, read as the reverse complement.
CCTCTTTCTACCTCAGCTGAGGTCACTGGTGCATACCCGAAACAAGCTACCGACTCTATATTCATGTCGATATCTTGTGCATTACAACTACATTTGAGAACTTTAGCTATGTTTTGTTTCTTCAAGATCTTTGTTAGCTAAAATCACTCTCTCACATTTTTCTTGTATGTCTTTACCGACATCACCAGGAACTTTACGAATATCGTCAGTTACTTTGTGGAAAACCTGCAGGTTGTTCACTAATGTTTCGCCACGTTTCTCAAGGGAAGTGATAGTTTGTGGGAAGTTTGCAAAATTGGAAGCAATAAACACAAGATTGCGGTGGAGGGACATTTTCTGCATGATTTTACTGACGATCCTGACTGCAGCAGATTCTTCTTCAAAACAGTTGACGATTTCTTTTATATTTTCAAAATTTGCAGCATAGTAGAGTAAATCAGAGAGCCATGTACCCCACCTAGTCAAAACGGGCTGAGGAGGTAGCGGAATCTCGGGTGCCATTTCCTTGTGACGGTGCTTTGAGGAAGATTTTCTTGACATTGGAAACAAGGCGATCGACATTTGGAAACAAGCTACGTATGTGCTTGTCAATTCTATGAAGTTCTTGAGCTTAGCATGTCAAATGCAATATTTGGGGAAATAAAACTTTATGTCAAACAGTAGAACATTCTCGTGTTTTATACCTTCTGGCCAAAGTACAGCAAGTGAAGATGTAAACAACCCAGCAATAGTTGAGCTGTTTGACTTTTCCAATACTTCCGATGTCAACAAATACACCTTTGATGGTTGACCTGCCTCCAGTGTACTGATGACCACATTGGCAACATATCTCCCCACAGCATCGGTTGTCTCGTCTATTGAGATCCATATTTTGTTGCATGCAACTTCATCTCTAATTTTCTGCACAACAATGTTGAAGTTGCTGTCAACATAATTTTTCCATAATGATGACTTGCGTGGTGTATGTTCCTCTGTGTATTTCTCTAAAAGACCTCTGAGAGATTTGTTTTCCAATCTCCACAGTGGAACTCCAGCACCAATGAATGCCTTGCACAGATGACTCGAAAACTCAGATTTGCGACTGGAGCCAGCAGTAAATGTTGTGAGGAGACAAGCTTGGGTATTTTGCTTGGGTAGTCTACACCCAGCGGTATCAACATTGACTTCTCTAATTTTAGATAGCCCTTGTCTTCTCCCTCCTCCCCCTACCCAGCTCTCCTTCTAGTCCTACTGTCTCCGCTTCTTCCTTTCTTTTTCCTGCTTCCCCCGACATCAGTCTGAAGAAGGGTCACAACACAAAACGTCGCCTATTCCTTCTCTCCATAGATGCTGCCTCACCCGCTGAGTTTCTCCAGCATTTTTTGTCTACCTTCGATTTTTCCAGCATCTGCAGTTTCTTAAATAGATTTCTTAAATAGATCTTGGAGAAGACTGAACCAGCGGGCAACGACCTGAACGAATGAATGACCGACGGTGGCGCCCCCGGTTTTGCCCCGTTGGTGGAAGTTTTCTTGTAAGTTATACTATGTTAACACAATAATAATAACATTAATATTAACGTGTTAACATAGAAAACGTCATTATAATCACACTGCAACTAGAGAAAATAGCACGACCTTTTAGCAAAATGGCAAAAAAAAGGCTGATTTAGGCAATTGTGAAAAAGGCTATTTTCCTGGTGAAATCATCAAAAAAGGCACATTGCATTTATGGCAAAATCCTGGCTCTACTGATGAGGAAAGATGCCTGTGCAAGAACATCTAGCCCAGAGCCCACACTCTCCAGTAGTGAGGTGACCCATTGATCACTGCTGCCTACATTCAACATTCATACTCTCTAAATGATCATTGCCCTGCCTCTCCCTACCTACCCCAGTCCCAGCAGTTGCCCAGCTCAGAGCCTACACATTACTCCAGAATCACCCTACCTCTTCAGGAAAACAACTCTGGGAAATTGTCAGTTGACCACCCTGTTCTCACCACACTCAGCAAACTGCAACCTGTTAATGCCCCATGAATGGATTGAGTATTCCAGCACAATTCTCAGGTGGATGGATGTGGGGTCGTCCGGGGAGAAGCAGGAGCACCATGCTTGGCCACCATCTTAGTGTGAACATATTCAGGAATGGAGCAGAGTTTCAGATCAGCAACATAGTGAGATTCAAAGAAAGGAGACATGATGTGCTCCGTGGAGGAGAACAGACCAAAATCACACTGAAGCCTAGAGCAGGGAGCGGGGTATGATCAGACTTTGGCAAACCACGGACACAAGTGTCAGGCAGCAACATGACAAGGGCTGTTAAATTGACCCAAGTGTGTCGGGAGCAGTGATGGAAATGGTTTTAGGAACTAGGGGTACTCTAAGGTCCATGAGGCTGAGGTTGGGAAGGAAGGGGGGGTGGATGTTTTTATGTGCGGTCATACCCATGCAAGAGTACAAGAATGCATAATTTGTTTATTGTGTATTTATAATATAGTTTATTGTGTATTATATGTCATAGCTGCTTTCTTGCATCTCTCTCTCTCTCTCTCTCTCTCTCTCTCTCTCTCTCTGTGTTGGCTGCAGCCATCGTCTGCTTCGGTGAGGGAAGCAGGTCGGTGATTGATCACAAGGCCCCTCGGAGACTGTGTCTGATTGGCCACTGAGTGACCAGCACATTATGTGATTGGACACAATGCCCTTGGAGACAGCGGCTGATTGGACGGGAGGAGACCGATTTGTTGATTGTATGGGAATTTTAAGGGAAGCTGGTCGGTGATTGGACGCAACCCCCTTAGAGACAGTGGTTGATTGGCCGCCAAATAATCGGGCACAAAAAATTGACGAATAGGAAAACAATAAAATCGGAATTCCGATTTAAATCATAAGAATATCATGCCTGATCTGCAGCAAAGATACTAGTATCTGCTCTAGTATCTTTGATCGGTAGTTCCTTCCTATTGAAGAAGAAACCTGGCCCGAAACAACTCCTAATCCATACCCTCCACAGATGCCGCCTAGCCCGCTGTTCCTCCAGCACTCTGTTTTTTATTTAACTCTTGATAGTGAAGATAGACATAAAGCTGGAGTAACTCAGTGGGGCAGGTAGCAACTCTGGAGAGAAAACCCTTCTTCAGACTGAACTGAACTCTCGTCGGTGAGAGTACTTGTGATTGTCTGCAGAAGGGTCTCAACCCAAAATGCCACGCACTCCCCAGAGCCGCCGCCCATCCCGCTGAGCCACCCCAGCCCCCCGTGTCCACCTTCAACTCCAGAGCCAAACAAAAAACACAGAGTGCTGGAGGAACTCAGCGGGCCAGGCGGCACCCGCGGAGGGAACGGACCAGGAGCCGCCACGGCCCAGGGTTCCCCCCCCCCCAACAGGTAGGAACCGCAGATGCAGTCGTCCCCACAAAACGCCAAATGATTCTGGGAATGCCGAAAGAGAGAGGGAGTGAGAGAGCGAGAGAGATCCAAAGGACGGATTTGGATCCCAACTACGCCTCGCTGAGACGGACCTCGCCAGAAGTTTCAAACCTACAGCCCCCTCCAGTTCCAGCAACATGGACCAAGATACCACGTTGTAAACAACCACGTTCGTTACTTTGACTGGGAGTTCGCGTTCCACCACAGTCCTGCCAGCGGTTTACAGCTGTTTGATATCCGATTCAGGAAGGAGCAGGTCGTCTACGAGTTGAGCGTCCAGGAGGTGAACTACGTTTACAGCGGAGGGACACCAGGTCTGATGAGGGCCAAGTTCTTAGACAGTCATTATGGAATTGGGAACAGTTCCAATGAGCTGGTGAAAGACGTGGACTGCCTTTACAGCGCCTCTTTCCTCCACACTCTCCATCTCATGGAGACTGGAAACTGAAATGTAGGGGAACGCCGTCCCCCTGCGTCCACCCAATTTCCATCACCGGTTGAAGTGGATGAGAAAGTGGGATGTCAGAGCTAGAATGAACAGGTGATGAATGGTCGGTGTGGCCTCGAAGGGCTGAAGACCCTGTTTCCTGTTTCATTTCATCTCTAAACTATTACCATCTGCTTTGACTTACCAGATGTAATAAAAATGAAGTGCAGATACTGGTTTCTTCCAAAGATAGACACAAAATGCTGGAGTAACTCAGCGGGTTAGGCAACATCTCTGGAGAAAATGGATAGGTGACAATTTGGGTCGGAACCCTTCTTTAGACTAATTGTAGGGAGAGGAACTGGATGCAAGAAAAGCAAGAAAATCAGTCTGAAGAAAGATCCCTACCCGAAACGTCACCTATCCATTTTCTCCAGACATGCTGCCTGACCCGCTGAGTACTCCAGCATTTTGTGTCTATCTCTTTTACTTACAATTCATTATCTGCCTGTACAGCTCAGCATGTATATAACAATTTTATACTACATGTAAACTTTCCCATACCAAGATCATTGCCTTACCAAATCAAGATTCTCCTTTCCTCTCATGTCTTTAACTGCCTTCCGTTTAAATTATCAACTTTATTTGACTTGGTCAGTCCACATAATAGCAACTATCGCTTGCTCAGTAACTTCTTCTATGCACACATTGTGAGCACAAGGTTGGGCTACATGGGCACAGCAACATTTTCTAAAACTGAGGCTCTTGGGCTGCTGCAAGTAAGAATTTCCTTGTTCCGTTTCGGGACATATGATGATAAAACTCTCTTGACTTGACTCTTGTGTAAGAAGGAACTGCAGATACTGGTTTAAACCAAAGATAGACACATAAAGCTGGAGTAACTCAGCGGGACAGGCAGCATCTCCTAGAGAGAAGGAATGGGTGACATCAAGAGGGGTCTCGACCCGAAACGTCACCCATTCCTTCTCTCCAGAGATGCTGCCTGTCCCGCTGAGTTACTCCAGATTTTTGTATCTATCTTTGTCTTGACTCTTGATCACCTAATCAAAATTGGAAGACCCACATCTAGGAAGTTGAATTCAAGGATCCAAGCATAAGGATGAGTATTTTTTTTAATGGGGCATCGGTGAATCTGCAGCTCATGAGAATCAACGACTCCATGACCAATAGTGAGCTGGACTTCCTACGAGTTAAGAAACAGCAGAATTTAGTCCAACTTCATTATTATGTTGGGTGAAAGATGAGATTGTTAAGTATGGAGACAACGAAGATGATGAGAAAGGCAACAGATCAGTCCAAGCCAGTATGGAAGACAGAAGAGAGTGCTGGGTGTGTGGGATGGTGGTGGAGGAGGGAGATACGATAGTGTTTTTTCAGAGGTTTTTAGATAGGCACATAGATATGCTGCAAATGGAGCGATATGGATTCTAAGTAGACAGTGGAGATTAATTTAATTTGGAATAATGTTCAGCATGGACAGCATGGGCTGCAATGTCTGTTCGTGTGCTCCTGACACAAGGAAGCTTCTTACAGTCAGTTTCTGCAAGGGTCTCGACCCGTCACCCATTCCTTCTCTCCAGAGATGCTGCCTGTCCCGCTGAGTTACTACAGCATTTTGTGTCTATCTTCGGTGTAAAGGGCCTGTCCCACTTGGGAGTTATTTGCGCGTCACTCAGGTGGCACGCGAGTAATTTGAGATTCCCAAAATCCTGGGGCGCCGCGCGCGACCGCGTGTCACTGCCTACGCCACCACGTCTCGCCATGTGCGCGTAATGCATGCCATGCGCGCGTCGTGCGTCCTGATGTGTAAATGATGAGCGAATAACGCCCAAGTGGGACAGGCCCTTGAACCAGCATCTGCAGTTCCTTCCTACTCATTTTGTCTTCAATCTGGAATCCACTGCCTCAAAGAGTGATAGAAGCTTATCCATCAGTACTTTACAAAAGAGAGTTATAAACTACATGGTATGAGCAGGGAGATTGATTGCTTAGATAGTTTTAGTAAAGAATTATGCAGGCATAATGGTCCTTGTAGTCTCCAGTACAGTTTTATTCTGAGATCATCCACTTACTTTTTATGAGGATGCAATAATTTCTCACATTTAATGATATTTTGTAAGGCTTTATTTTTTATTCATCTTCCCTATTTTTGCATTGACAGTTTAATTTAATGGGTGTACCTCCGGTTTAACATTTCTTTCCCCATCTTTATCTAAAAAGAGTGTGGGTAGGGAGCTGTACATCGTTCCTTTAAGATGTGTGTCATTTGCAGGCAGAATATCACTGACCATGTAATTGATATATTGCACTATCTCAATGGGATTTTAACAGACAATAGAAGATAATGGATATTAATCTTCCACATTCATGAATAACGGATCTGATTACATAGAAAGGTGATGCTGCATCACCGTGACTTAAATCTGTCAGGTTTTCATCTAAGAATGCTTGTAGAATTTTTAACTCCTTTAATTTTATTTTACACTGTGTACCAAAATTTCCCTCCACAACAGATTAATTCACGAAAATGAAAAATGTGTTGTGGCATGTGCACAAAAAGAGATTTTGATCTAAATGATAATAAAAGCATAATTACAGCATCAAGCCTCATCTATCCATGTTTTCATGCCAACATTTTAATACAATCTCGGAATTTCCTCTTCATCTATCTTGCTTATGGGATTTTAATGTTGGGCATGGCTTTTACCAAAATGACATTTATCATAGTTAGACCAATACTAATTTATTAATTGCTAATGTAATGCGAGTTTTATAGCAGGTTCCATATTATTATTATTTTTTTTTAATCGCTGTGCAGATAAAACTCAATTTTCAATGAAGTGACCTTGTGTTTAACACAATTCTTTTGTATTCCTTGGGAAATTGCATTGTTTGATAGTGCGCTTGCTGTGCACCACAGCTGCAGGCTGTGCTGTTCCAGGGATTAGTTAAAATAAGCGCAGAAACCAGTTGACCGTGCTTCATCTGTGAGGTCATTTAATTAAGCAAACACTTCGCAGCCCCTAACGGCATTGACTGGAGATGGGCAGAATCCTAAATCCCAGCTGCGAGAGGTGGGCGGTCTGAACATTGCAGCCATTTCCACTTTTATTACTGGGGTTAAATTCATCCCGTTGCAGAAAGTGCCTGGAATGGTCGCAGCGCTCCCTCTGGCAGAAGGCCCTAATTAAAGCTTATCACATTATCCTGCACATCATGCATAAATATTGAAGGCACAAGAGACTGCAGGTGCTAGAGTCTGGAGCAAAAAAATAATAAATCACTGAAAGAATTCTGGAGAACAAGCAGCATCTATGAGGGCAAAAGAGATTTGTCAATATTTTGGGCTGTGACCCTGCAACAGGACTGGGGTGGGGTTGGTAGGGAGGGGGTGGGAGAAGAAGAAAGATGGCCAATATATAGGTGAAGGGGGTGGCAGGGACAGGAGCTGGTAGGTGTTAGGTGGAAGCAGATGAGGCCGGGAATGATGAGCAAATGCAATATCATTTCATCTCTCCTTCCTATTGCCACACGGGCTTGTCCATCCTCAGCCTTCTCCATTGCCACTATCAGGTCGAACCCAAACTAGAAGAACAATACCTCATATTCTACCTAGGTAGTCCACAGCTAAGGGTATAAACATTGCATTTTTAAATTTTAAGTAACCCACAATTTCTGTGTTTGTTTCCCACTCACACTAGTCTTCCCAGATTCTCTCTCGCTTTCTTTACTTTTTCCATCCCTTCCACTGTCCCCCACCTGGCTCCATCTACCTATCATTACCCCCCTTCCCATCAGGTTCCACCTGTTACTTACCATCTCCTGTCCCACCCCTCTGCTGCACTCAGTTTAGGGATACAGCATGGAAACTTTGACCCACCATATCCACACCGAACATCGATCACCCGCTCACATTAGTTCTATGTTTACCCACTTTCTCATCCACTCCCTACACATGAGACAATTTATTGAGGCCAACATCTAAGTCAGCCTGAAGAAGGGTTCCGACCCGAAACGTCACCTACTTTTTTTCTCCAGAGATGCTGCCTCACCTGCAAAATACTGCAGCATTTTGAATCTATTTTCAGCATCAACCAGCATCTGCAGTTCCTTCCTATGCAACTGACAAGCCAACAAGTCTTTGGGATGTGGGAGGAATCCAAAGCATCCAGTGGAAACCCACACATTCACATCGAGAACGGGCAAACTCCACACAGACAGCAGCCTAGGTCAAGATCAAATCCAGGTCTCTGGTGCTGTGAGACAGGAGCTGGTAGCTGTGCTACCAGCTGCCACAATGTGCTGCCCCAAATTGGGCCACTGAGTTATATTAATGTTCACTGGTCAAAATGTAACTCTATCACCAATCTGTTTTATCAGAAGATTAATTGCAAACACGTTTCCCAATATGAAAATACACAGGCAATTGACTACTTACTTAAATAAAGTACACAAAAAACCTAAGTATCAGCAATGCTCAAGCTACACATTGAGGATGATGAATCCATTGATTGTGTCCTTGGCTTCAAATCTTCATACTTGCAAAGATGGGAAGCCACACCCTCTATGGTTCAGGACATTAGGGACCTCTAATCTCATGTCATTCTCTGTTTATGTATATTTTCCATAAAGAGCGCAAATCTGAGATCTTTAAAAATAATTCATGAATAAAGTACACTTGTCAGTAATTTCTTTCTTTTCAAACATTTGTCATTTCAGCAATTCTAATTGTGCTTAATGGAATTTGGAGGAAACATCCATTTCCTACCAGCTGGTTTCCTTCATTAGCATTTGCGGTTCTGCATACAGCAAGAACATTAAAATTAAACAAATGCAGCCTTATGGCTGCTCTCAGTACCGAATGTCAATGTTCTTATGTTCCACTGCACTCAAAGCATTTGCTGCAACTGTGCAGGTTAGAGCTTGTTCCGGAACTGGGCAGCGTTGTTAAGAATAACAATATGTTGTGCTGTTTGGTTAAGCCAAACACACAATGGTCATTTTCCTTTCAGACTTTAATATTTTGTTAAATTAGAACTAACTTTGAAATTAAAAATACCTTATCTACCATCCATGCCAGTACATTAGCTACAATACTATGTGTTTTAATTTTACACACTAACACTTTGCAAGAAAGGCTCTAATTTATCTTAGAGTTCATTTCTAAAGCCATTCCATGAGACAAATTTCACACGTCAGATATCACTGGAACCATATGCACATTTACCACTTTATTTCATACCTTGATGATAGTCCCTATCCTGTCATATTCTATACACTGCATGAAATCGCTGTATTTTATGGTAAAATGAGGGAAACTCATGAATTAAATAGACACAATCGAAATAAAAATAATTAATGGATTAATTAGCAAGTGGGTTTAATATATAACTGACATACTTTCATTCATGGTATAGACTAGTTTGTGTGAAGGGATGGTGCAGTGGTACTGCTCATGGTAACATGTTGGTTAATTAGTTACACAAGGAGGAAGGTTGGGAATAGCCATGTTAGTTCTGCCAAATGTAAAGGTGTAATGAACTTGTTCAGCAAAGGCTGCAGATCTGCCTTTGTTTTCCCCGTTGGAAAGACCATTGGAGCAAGAGAGACCATCCTTGATAATCCTGATGAACTTTGCAAACCTGATGATGTCAGGATCCTTTTCCTTAAAGCATAGCAATCCTGTATCCAAGTATCAAAGTATTCAGGTACCTCAGCTATTTCTCCGTTTCCATTATAAACTTATGCGTGGCGCAGCAGTAGAGTTGCTGTACAGTAGAGTTACAGCGCCAGAGATCCGGGTTCAATCCTGACTACAGGTGCTGTCTGCACAGAGTTTGTACGTTCTCCCTGTGACTGCATGGGTTTTATCCGGGATCTCCGGTTTCCGCCCACTCCAAAGACGTAGAGGTTTGTAGGTTAATTGGCTTCAGTAAAAATGGTAAATTGTCCATAGTATTGATAGTGCTGCCGTGCAGGGTGATCGCTAGTCGGCGTGGACGGTGCGCCAAAGGGCCTGTTTCTGTGCTGTATCTCTAAACTAAAAACTAAACTGTAAGGGACTTACATTTAACATCACACATCTTTCTCTTTTGATGTGTTTGTAAAAGCTATTATGCTGCACCTTTAACTTTCCTTGCCAATTTACTCTTGTATTCTATTGAAGTGAAGATCATGAATCTGGGAATAACTGTGTTTCATTTTATTTTCCTTCCTACTCCCACGTGACTAAGCAATTTAGTTGACAAAAACTGTCCTACTCTTTTGAATGGATGATCATTAAACTCACTATCATCAGGCACCTGCCTTTCCAGTCATTCTGAAATGCTTAATGTTTAGAATCAAGTCACAGTCATAATGCACAGCAAAAGATCCTTTGGCCTGCTAGGTTTTTGCCAACTATCAAGCAGCCATTTGTTCTAAAATTACATTAATCTTCTTTCATATTGCCTCACATTTCCTTCCACTTCCCCAAGTTCTACCACTCATCTATGCACTTGGGGCAAATTATAGTGGTCAGTTAATCTACTAACTGGCACAGATAAAGCCCATGTGGTCACAGGGAGAATGTGCAAACTGCAAGCAGTCTGGACCAAGGACCAAGATTGAACTCGGGCCACTGCAGGGGAGAGGCAGCAAATCTGTGAGCTGAACGTTAAGCTGCTCTATTCAGGTACCTCGATGTCACAGCACATTAGAGCAGCTGCCTGAGCTGCTGCCTCACTTCGCCAGAGACCCAGGTTCGATCCTGACCTTGGCTGCTGTCTGTGTGGAGTTTGCATGTTCTCTCTGTGATCGCATTAATTTCCTCTGCGTGCTCTGGTTTCCTCTCACATTCAAAAGCTGTGTGGTTTGTAGGTTAATTGGCTCCCAGTGTGTAAAGAGTGGCTGAAAAAGTGGGATCACATTGAATAAGTGTGAACATGTGATCGATGGTCGGCGTGGACTCAATGGTCCGAAGGCCATTTCAATGCCGTATCACGAAATTTAAAACTCTTGTCCCACCTCCACAAAATCATCCCACCATGCCGGTTTATTGAACAAATACATTAGAGACATTATGATGATGCTAGCATTAATTTCGAGAGGGTTTGTATACAAAAACAGAGATGTAACGCCGAGGCTCTAGAAGGAGCTGGTCACACCACATTTGAAATATTGTGAGCAATTTTGAGCACCATATCTGAGGAAGGATGTGCTGGTGAGGATCCAGAGGAGGTTTACAAGAATGATCCCAGGAATAAGTAGGTTAACATATGATGAGCGTTTGACGGCACTGGGCCTGTACTCGCTGGAGTTTAGAATGTTGAGGGGGGACCTCATTGAAACATACAGAATAGTGAAAGGCTTGGATAGAGTGGATGTGGAGAGGATGTTTCCCCTTGTGGGAGAGCCTAGGATTAGAGGTCATAGCCTCAGAATAAAAGGACATTCTTTTAGGAAGGAGTTGAGGAGGAATTTCTTTAGTCAGAGGGTGGTGAATCTGTGAAATTCTTTGACACAGAAGGCTGTGGAGGCCAAGTCAGTGGATATGTTTAAGGCAGAGATAGATTCTTGATCTATTGTTCGGGTGTCAGAGGTTATGAGGAGAAGGCAGGAGAATGGGGTTAGGAGGGAGAGATAGATCAGCCATGATTGAATGACAGAGTAGACTTGATGGGCCGAATGGTCTTTCTGCTCCTATCACATGATCCTGTTAACTTCCCTTTCAGACTGAAGAAGGGTCTTGACCCGAAACATCATCCATTCCTTCTCTCCAGAGATGCTGCCGGTCCCGCTGAGTTACTCCTGCATTTTGGGTCGATCTTTAATCTTCTTGGCCCCGCTCTTTTTTTTTTTTTTTTTTTTTCCGTAAATGTTTTTTTATTAGATTTTTAAACAAATGTACAATTTACAAGGAAGGGTAGAAAGCTCACACAATTTTAAAAACCATTTACACATAATTATCAAATTAAAATATTAACATTTTTATCTATAATATATTCAACCTCCTGCGGTGACCAGCGTTCACAGAAGGCCTCCACAGTCCCCGTGGACACCGCGTGTTCCCTCTCTAGGGACACGCGGGCACGGACGTAACCCCGGAAAAGGGGCAGGCAGCCGACCGCTGTGTGGCCATCGACTGCCCGCTGCCTGGACCCGCGAATGGCCATCTTGGCCAGGCCCAGGAGCAGACCGACAGGGAGACCCCCTCCTCCCTCCCGACCCTCCCCCCTCTTTACCGGGTTCCCATAAATTAATAGCGTTGGACTAAAATGTAGCCAAAACTTGAGGAGCAGCCCTTTCAAATACTCGAACAGGGGCTGCAACCTCTCGCACTCTATATACACGTGGAACACGGTCTCTTCCTCACCGCAGAAATGACAAGCAGGGGAAGAGTCCGTGAACCGGCTCAAGTACCTATTACAGGCCACGGCTTTGTGCAAAACTCTCCACCCCAGGTCCCCGATGTAAAGGGGGAGGACTCCCTTGTAGAGAGACCTCCACTGGGGACCGCTCCCCTCGTCAGGTGGTAACACGGACCGCCAGGGTGTGTCTGGACGGAAGACGAGGGCGAGGAAGTGGAGAGTGTGCAAGAGCAGCCTGTACAGTACTCGCCTCTCCGCGCCACGGAATGGCACACTGGGCATCTCAGAAAGGCGGCTCATGTTGCATGGGGCCGGCTCTCGGGGAGGGTCCCGGGCCATGGGCCCTATGAACAATTCCGACTGAGCGGGGGTAAGCTCGTCCGGAATCGCTCCATGCACACGCCTCTCCTCGATACCCACCGTCACAGCCACGACACCCCCCTCCCCCTGAGGAGCAGGGCCCTGGCTGAAGGTGACCAAATTCCTGGCCTTCAGGACTTCACGGTAAAAGCCAGGCAACTCCCGCCTAGCGCGTCGACTCATGCCCGCTACCGGGAGCCGGGAGCCCTCCTGAAGGCACCGCCCCTGACGGAAAAAGTACGTCGCCAGCACGTGCCATTTAGGAGGGTAGTCCGAGTAGACGTACCTCCGCAGGGTCCTGAGTCGGAGAGCCGCCACCTGGGTACGAATACAGACCAGCGCCTGACCACCCTCCTCCAACGGGAGACTCAGAACCCCAGCAGAGACCCAGTGGTTCCTCTCCCCCCAGAAGAAGTTGACCAATCTCCTCTGTAACATGGTTATAAAATAAGAGGATGGGACCATAGTGGCCATCCGGTACCACAGTAGAGAGGCCACCAGCTGGTTTATAACTATAGCCCTGCCCCGGTAAGAGAGCACACCAAGTAGGCCTGACCAACGTCCCAGCCGGGCGACCACTTTCGCCTCCAGCTCCTGCCAGTTCGCCGGCCACCCCTCCTCAGCGGGACTCAGGTAGACCCCCAGATAAAGGAGGTGCGTGGTACTCCATGCAAAACCTGCCATCTCCTCCGGCAGGGAGTCCACCTGCCACCCACCCATCAAGAGACCAGAACACTTCCCCCAGTTGATCCTGGCGGAGGATGCAGCCGAGAAAACCTGCTGGCACTCACGCATCCTCCGCAGGTCAACAGGGTCGGTGAACATCAGAAGGACATCATCGGCGTAGGCCGAGAGAACCACCTCCATCCCCGGCCCCGGTAAAGCCAGGCCTGTCAACCGCCTCCGGAGAAGGCACAGGAAAGGCTCGACACAGATGGAATACAGCTGGCCGGACATGGGACATCCCTGACGAACCCCCCTCCCAAAGGGAATGGGGGCCAACAATGAGCCGTTGACCTTAACAAGGCATTCTGCAGCAGTATATAACAGTCGGACCCAGGCCACAAAATGCGGTCCAAATCCGAACGCCTGCAGAGTCCCAAGAAGGTAGTCGTGCTCCACCCTGTCAAACGCCTTCTCCTGGTCGAGGGAGAGAAAGGCGACCGACTGACCAGCCCCCTGGGACAGATGGATCAGGTCCCGGAGCAGATGGATATTGTCCTGGATGGACCGGCCCGGGACTGTGTACGACTGGTCAGGGTGGATCACCTGGGACAGCACGGGACCCAGGCGATTCGCCAATGCCCTTGCAAAGACTTTATAGTCCGTGCTGAGGAGAGAGACCGGGCGCCAGTTCTTCAAAAGGCGAAGATCGCCCTTCTTGGGCAGCAGGACAACAACTGCCCTGCGCCAAGAGAAAGGCATCTCCCCGGTCGCCAGGCTCTCCCCCAGGACCTTCATATAGTCGCCCCCCAGGACATCCCAGAAGGCTCTAAGGTACTCCACAGTCAGCCCATCCAGCCCTGGAGACTTGCCCCTCCTAAGCTGGTGCAGGGCACCAGTCAACTCCTCCAGAGTTAGGGGATCATCCAGGTGTTCAGCCACATCATTGCACACTACGGGTAAGCCCTCCCACAGGACTTCTTGCGCCTCCCCACTCGATGTGCCAGCTGAGAACAGAGTCCTGTAGAAAGACCGAACCGAGGCACCAATGCTCTCTGGATCTGTGACAGAGGAGCCATCATCCGCAAGCAACTCTACAAGCTGCCTGCGGGCTCCTCGCCCCTTCTCCAGAGAAAAGAAAAAGGGGGAGGCGCGGTCCAGGTCGTGCAACATCTGGACCCGTGACCTCACATACGCACCCCGGGACCTCCTAAGCTGCAAGTCCCTCAGTGCTCCCTTCTTCTCCTGGTATTCCTCCCACTCACACGAAGCCCCACCAGTCTGATCCAGATGAGCCTCCGAGTCGAGCAACTCTCTCTCAAGCCGTCCGATCTCGGATTCCCGCCCCTTGGTCGACCCCCTCGCATAGTCCTGGCAAAACTGACGGACGTAGACTTTCCCCACGTCCCACCACTGCCTTAGGGAAAGGAAACGCCCCTGCCTCTCTCTCCACCTCACCCAGAACTGCCTGAATGAATCCCGGAATCGGCAATCCTCCAACAGCTGGCTATTTAAATGCCAGTACGCGGACCCTGCCCGTGTGCGCGCTGGGATAAAGTCCACTCGCACCAGGCAATGGTCCGAGCATGGCGCCGGCTGCATGGAGGCTGCCGAAGCACAAGAGACATAGGCCTTGGACACGTATAAATGATCAATACGGGACCCACCACCCTCAAACCTGTACGAGAAGGCGTTAGAGTCAGGATGGAAATTCCTCCAAGCATCTACCAGCTCAAAAGAGTCCACCATCTCCCTCAAAGTCTTCACTGCTCCCGGGTCACGCTGAACGCCAGAGCGATCTCTTGTCTCAAGGGCACAATTAAAATCTCCCCCAAGGAAAACACACTCCCCACGGTCGATAGTATTCAACAACGTGGTCATTTCCCCTGTTTAGCGCGTCTGCATTGCGCCGATCTTGGGGGCGTACACATTAACGAAGTGTAATGGCACACCATCCAAGCGCACGGCCAGATACAGCAAACGGCCTGGTACAACCTCCTGCACTTTGAGGATCTCCGGCTGGAAAGACGGGGCCAACAGGAAGGCTACTCCACTCGATTTGGAGCTGAGATGACTCATATAGACCCCCCCTTCCCACTCCAGGAGCCATGTGGGTTCATCACTAGCCACAGTGTGTGTTTCCTGCAGGAAGCTCACCGCATATCTCCCGTCTCTGAGCACTGAGAGATGGTGAAACCTACGGAGAGACCCCCTGCCCCCATTGATATTAAGGCTGGCTATAGTGAGCTTCATTTTGAAAGTACACTTGATCTTTTACCCGTCCCCGGTGATGGATTGGAGCCGCCCCTACCCTTCTTCCCTCTCTTTAGGACCTTAAAAAGCTCTTGGAACTGGCGCCTCTCATTTCTTACTAGCCCCGCCTCATTCCCCTTCTTCTGAGGGATGGCATGAATGGACTGCATGGGCGCCATCAGGTCCGACCAGCGGTCGACAGCCAACTCCACCTTGTTCCTACTCCCTCTAGTGTCCTTTAAGAACTTCCGAAGTTCCCAGACTTCGACAAGTTGAGACACGGGGCCGCGGGTGGAGCAGTCCGTCAACTCATTGTCGATGGACTCCGGGTACCCCTCCTCCTCACACTCAATGTCCGAGCCCGAGTCCAGATGGTTACTACTCTCAGCCACCTCGCTCACCCCTCCCTGTGAGGTGGGCATTCCAGCCACATCACACAGTCCCTCCTCTGTCACCATCCCACCCCCAGGATCAGTGACAGGGGCAGGTACCGGTGCCTCTGACCGCGGCAAGCTTTCTGACAGTTGGCCAGTCTCCTGCACGCTCCCATCGCCCTCTGTAACCAGATTGGGAACAGTGAACTCAGAGCAAGTCTCCGGGCCTTGCTGTAAGCGGGTCTGTCTGGAGTCCGACCTAAGGACACGATCCAAAACGATCTTGCCCTCCTCCGCACCCAGGGTATCCGCCCCTGCACCGTCACCCAGAGAGTCCCCGTCCCCCACCACCAGGTGAATCACCCCACTGTGTCCCTCAGGGGCCGATGTTACTGGAGTCTCCCCTGCTCCCTCAACCAGTGGGGCATTACACCCCTCAACTGGGCTTGTAGCCTCAACGGGGAGCTCATGTTGGGGACCCACCCCCTCACCCAATTCCCCCCCTTCAGGCTGCCCCTGGTCATCCACTAAGCTAGCAGACATGTTTTCTGGGGGAACAGCCCCCAAGAGCAATATATCGCCACTCTCAGGTGGCCCCAGACCTACAGAGGCATCCTCCCCCTCAGAGGAAACTTGCCCTGGGTACCCCACCTCAACAGGAGGGGAAGGCTCCCCTTCAGGTTGCCCCTGAACTTCAGGGCCCTTCTCTGTATCGGACGACCCATGCCTCCTCCTCTTCGAACCACTGGCGTACGGTGGTACGGTGAGCTCCATTGCAGAAGCCTCTACCTCCACATTACCTTCTATCTCAGAGGCGAGCATGAAATTATCTGCTTCCTGGGGTCCCGCTTGGAGGTGATCATCTTCTAGGGGATCAGCCTGGAGATGTTTCTTCTTTTTATTGACTTTCCTCCCCTGCTGATGCTCCCAAACCTTCCCATCCACCCTACGCACTTCTCCGGCATCCACCGCCACAGGTACGGGACATGGGGGTGGTGGGGGGATAGGGGTTGGGGGTAGGGGAGTAAAGCCTTCACGGGCCACCGTGGTAAAACCAGCAGCCCCAGATGGGCCAGTAGTGCTTTCCCGTGCCATCGTGGTGGAACTGGCAGCCCGGGTCCTGGGACAATTCTTGCGAAAATGCCCCACCTGTTTGCAACCGTGACAACGCACTTGGCCCGCATTCCAGAACACGCGATAGGAGAAATCATCCACCTCCACCTCAAAACTCCCCTCCGTGTCCATCCCCTTTGCCAACTGTATATACACGCGACGCTTGAACGTATATACATGCTGCATCTCAGGATCGTCAAACCTGTACAACAGTTTGGTGAGCCCTGACCGCACCTCCCCCAGCTTCCTTACATGTGGGAGCAGGAGCGCATCCGGAACAAAAGTGGGAACATTGGACAGAATGACCGGCAAAACGGGACCCCCCCATGGGTCCACCGCCGCGAAAATCCCCCCTGCTGTTACCCCCCTTTCCAGAGCCAGAGCCACCGCCTGTTCAGTCTTTAGTATAACCACAACCTTCCCACTGACCACCGCGCCCGAGACTATGGCTTTCTTTCCAACAGTCTCACCCAACGCATCTAGAAAGGCCTTTAAGGGCAGGTTGCTCTTCATGTACATTTTTACACCATATGTGCGCCCCATCAACTCATGGCCCTCAGTCTCTGAGACTGCCGACCGCGCGACAGCTGCATAACTCTGAGGGGCCGCCATCTTTAGGGCGTGGCACAACACACAAAGTATCAGTAGTTTATATCCAAAGCAGTCTTTCTGCTGTTGCTGCACCTCCACTCTTTTGCAGCAGTTAAATAGTCCTGTGAAGGCTTTCTTGGCAAGCAACAGAAGCAGTCTCCTCCTGATAAGATAGGAAATGTCCGTGCCAATCCTCCCCGTCGTAAAAAAATGGAGCTTCCTTATGCTTCTTCCTCAGGCCTCCGACTCCTCCCCGGCTTCAACGAAATCCAAGGCACTGTTGCCGTTCTTACCCAGCCCACCTGGACCGGGCAAGTCGGTGTAGGAGGGAGCTTTCCGATGTTACTGACCACAAACACCACTCTAGACTCAGCTCCCACTCGTTCAAGTGTAACTTGGCCTTCCGCCAGCCACTGCCGCTCCTACGACTTTACAGATACACGGACAAATCCTCCCTTATTAGAGGAATCCTTGAACAAAGAAAGTCTCTGCAGATCGACAAAGCTCTGAACTGCAAAGTCTGACTGCCTTTGTTTCTCCCCGCCAAACAAAACCTTCTGAAAAGTTCATCAAATCCTCCCCGCCAGCAGAACAGCTCCTCACCTGGCCCCGCTCTGGGAGTAGGAGTGGGGGCAGATCCGGATCTGCAATGGCCGTGAGCCCCAGGCCGAGCTCGACGATCGTTTGCCTGCTTCTGTTGCTGTTGGAGGTGAGACGTTGCGTCGCGCCAGGGTCTTGGGCCTGTCCCACCTTGGCCGTCAGTTACGCGACAGGCCGGTGGCGCGCGAAGATTTCGTGCAAGACGAAGTCCACACTCCTCCACGCCACTCCACCACACCACTCCATGCGCCCGTCCCCGCGCTACCCACACACTACCCACGCGCCACCCACACGCTACCCACACGCTAGCAGGTCGCGTAAATGGCGTGCGAAAGACAGCCAAGTGGGACAGGCCCTTTACTCCAGCTTTTTGTGTCTATCGTTAGTTTTTTGTTTATTTGCTTCCAGTGAAAAGAAAGTGATCTACACATTCTTCAGAGGTAAGAATTGCCTGCTTATTGTGGACGTTATCAGGTATGGCCTGGAAAGATCCAATGACAAAGAGAAGCTAAGAAGGTTTTACCTTGAATGTTGCCTACGATGCTGTTAATTACAAGTATTTAAACCGTAAATAATGTATCTCTGGAAAATTTCAACCTAAATATCCATCAATTAATTACAGATACTGGGAAATAGCACTAGGAGTTGCGATAAGATGTCCCTGAAGAAGTTATCACATTCAAAAGGTCATTTTCTGTAACTGAAGGTGAATGTGATTTTGTCTGTATCATGCTGCCTTCAATACTTTGGAGATACAGCTAGATTTATGCAGTTATCCACCAAATAGCTCAAACTACCTCTTTTCAAATAGGCCATGAATTTCCTCGTAAAAATACTGCCAATTATAGTTTAGAGATACAGAGCGTAAACAGGCCCTACATGCCCACCGAGTCCATGCCGACTAGCGATCACACTTGGGACCATTTCCACAGAAACCAATTAACCTACAAACCTCAGTGTTAAAGAAGGAACTGCAGATGCTGGAAAATCGAAGGTACACAAAAATGCTGGAGAAATTCAGCGGGTGCAGCAGCATCTATGGAGCGAAGGAAATAGGTAAAGTTTCGGGCCGAAACCCTTCTTCAGACTGATAGGGGGTGGGGAGAAGAAAGGAAAAAAGGAAAAGGAGGAGGAGGCCTCGTTTCGCCGAACACCTCCGGTCGGTCCGCAATAACCAACCTGAACTCCCGGTGGCTCAGCACTTCAACTCCCCCTCCCATTCCGTATCTGACCTCTCTGTCCTGGGTCTCCTCCATGGCCACAGCGAGCAACACCGTAAATTGGAGGAAATGCACCTCATATTCCGCTTGGGCAGTCTACACCCTGGTGGCCTGAACGTTGAATTCTCCCAATTCTGCTAGCCCTGGCTGTCCCCTCCCCTTCATCAGCCATCTGGTTGTCTCCTCCCCTCCCCCAACCCTCGGGCTCCTCCTCCTCCTTTTCCTTTTTTCCTTTCTTCTCCCCACCCCCTATCAGTCTGAAGAAGGGTTTCGGCCCGAAACGTTACCTATTTCCTTCGCTCCATAGATGCTGCTGCACCCGCTGAGTTTCTCCAGCATTTTTGTGAACCTACAAACCTCTACATCTTTCGAGTATGGGAGGAATCCAGAGCACCCAGGGAGAATTCACGTGGTCACGGGGAGAAAGTACAAACTCCTTACAGACAGCACCTGTAGTCACCGGGCTTCTGGCGCTGTAAAGCAGCAACTCGACCGCTGCACCATCATGCCGCCCCTTAATTATGTTATGTATCGGAGGAGAAGGAGGAAGATGAAACTGTACAATTGAGTGGGGCATCTGAAATGTTATGTCCCATCCATTGTACATTAACATTCATTATGGTCTACAGACCAAGAGGGTTTTACCTGAGGATATTCTGTCCATCAGTGAATGTTGTGGGTTAAGTTCAGTGCTGTATGTACTTTGCTCCTGGTGAATCTTAATGATAATTACTATTTTGAGGATAATATTGCTGACTATTTTAAGTGCCACTTGAGCTTTAATAAGTAAAATCCTCCTTGAGAACATTAACACTCACCATTTGAGAGTTGTTGGACTAAAAAGTAAAAACAGTGCCTATACTGGAAATGACGTCAAAATCCGAAAAGATTGGAAATATTGGTTGTTCAGGGTCTGGTTAGGTCAATATCCTATCTACTCTTTATATCCGATGAATGAGTTTATCTTACATTATCCCCCATTAACAATATCCAAATATACACACGTGCACTAAGAAGTGCTGAGTAACATTTGCGCCACAGATGTGCCAAGCATCCCCAACAAGACGGAGTTTAACAACTCACCCTCGGTATTCAATGGTATTACCATTATCATATTCCCCCTTGGCCCATCATGGTCCATGTAACATTTGGACCAATAATTCATGATCCAATTGCATCATTTACCAGAGAATAACATGGACCAGGCATCTGAATATTTTGGCTATTAGTGTAGGTCAGAGTCTTGGTACCTACAACACTGACTGACTATACATGCCTTTAGATAGACAAGGGCTGATTAGGGATAGTCAGCATGATTTTAAGAAGCATTTAGACAAGTACATGGATATGATAGGGTTAGAGGGATGTTAGCCAAACACAGGCAAGTGGAATTAGTGTAGATTGGACATGTTGGTTGGTGTGCTTAAGTTTGGCCAAAGGGCTTGTTTCCATGTTGTATGACTCAATAACTTGTCTCCTGCCTCTCAAAGCATTTCACGCACCTACATTCCACATCAGGAATATATGGTGTGCCTTCATCAGAAAGACAGCAGTGGTTCCTCACCAGCTCCTCACAGATAATTAGAATTAGTGAATAAGGCCCAGCCTCACTAGTATGTCTGCACTACATGAATTAATGATAAAGAAATATTCAGGTCCATTTCCATGATGGTCCAAGATGGTTATCTTGCATATTGGCAAATGATTGGATTGCGACCATGCAGATTCCAGGAGTCACCTTGCTACAGCAGTTTCTACCTCTTCCCAAGACTCCATCCCGGACAATCCTTTCAGGTGAGGCAGAGGTTCACTTGCACCTTCTCCAACATCATCTACTGTATCTTGTAAGAAGGAACTGCAGATGTTGGTTTAAACCGAAGATAGACACAAAAAGCTGGAGTAACTCAGACGGGACAGGCAGCACCTCTGTAGAGAAGGAATGGGTGACGTTTCAGGTCGAGAACCATCTTCAGACTGAGTTACTCCAGCTTTGTGTTTCATCTACTGTATCTAATGTTCGCGAGGTGGGCTCCTGTATAACGGCGGGACCAAGCACAGACTAGGCGATCATATCGCTGAACACTTACGCTCAGTCTGCCTTGGTCTAACCCCTTCCCATTCCCATGCTAATTCCTGGCCGTGCATATTTCCGATGATCTTTCCTGGTCTCAGAACACTGATGCAATTATAAAGAAGGCACATCAGTGCCTCTACCTCCTGAGAAGATTACAGAGAGTCGGTATGTCAAGGAGGACTCTCTCGAACTTCTACAGGTGCACAGTAGAGAGCATACTGACTGGCTGCATCGTGGCCTGGTTCAGCAACTTGAACATCCAGGAGCGGAAAAGATTGCAGAAAGTTGTGACCACTGCCCAGTCCATCACCGGCTCTGACCATCCCCACCATCGAAGGGATCTATCGCAGTCGCTGCCTCGAAAAGGCTGCCAACATCATCAAAGACCCACACCATCCTGGTCACACACTCATCTCACCATTGCCATCGGGAAGAAGGTACAGGAGCCTGAAAACTGTAACATCCAGGTTCAGGAACAGCTGCTTCCCCACAGCCATCAGGCTATTAAACACGACAACAAATAAGCTCTGAACAATAACAGTCTATTATTATTATTATTGCACTAAATCTGTTTATTTGTGTATATATGGTCTATGGTCTATAGACACACTGCACTTTTTTATTTTTTATTTTTTATTTTTATTTTTATTGGAAGGAATTGTACAAAAAAGAATGACTTAACAGTTCTACAACTCTAGCATAGCTTCAATTTTCACATTTTACAAACAGAATATTAAATTGAAAAAAGAAAAAAGAGAGAAGAAAGGAAAGAAAAAGATGAAAAGAAGGAGAAAGAAGAGGAGATATGTCCGTCGACCCACCCATGCGCCCGCTCACCCAGCCTTACAATCAGTTTTGAGTTTATGTTTAACCATTGTATTGTTCAAGAAATTCAATAAAAGGAGACCATATTTTTAAAAATTTATCTGGTTTGTTAGTCAAGACAAACCTAATTTATTCTAGATTCCATAATCCACATCTTCACTGAGGGGACTGTTGTCTTTTTCCAAACAGTAAGTATGTTTTTTTGCTGATATTAGACCGTAATCAAGAAAGTGTCTTTGAAATACCGTTAGTTTGACACATGCCTCTGATATTCCCAGTATTATCAGTTTTAGGTCTGGTTCTAGTGGAATTTTCTGTGTTTTAGAGGTAACGTTAAATACTTCCATCCAAAAATGTCTGGCATTTAAAGAGCAATGATGTATGTATTGTCGGCTTTCGTCCCATATATCCTTGGAGATGTGTTGACCCATCTCATCCTCACATGAACGCCTATAAATCTCAGATGATGGAGTGTCGATGTTTTGGAGGGCATTGTAAATGTGGGATATTAACTTCTCTGTATCTGCATGTCTATTCAAACATTCATCGAGTATGTCTGGACCTACAGAGGAGCAGTCTTGTATGTATGTTCTCACGTAATCCCTAACTTGGAGGTATCTGAAAAAGTTATTCGTGTTCAGATCGTATTTCTCCTGCAATTCTTGAAAGGAGGAAAGAGATAAAGGTCTCCCACAGTATTGATTCCCTGATTCTTCCATTGAGCAAAAACCACATCTAGAGTAGAAGGTTTAAAAGAGGGATTATTTGCAATGGGGAGATGGAGAGACATGTTTCTCAGTTTGAGACTGAGTTTCAACTGTTTCCAGATACGGATAGTACTATTATTGGGTTATGCTCATACGTTGACTTATTCAGGGATATTGGAGACAGGACAATCAAACCTAAACAGAAAGGCAAGCAATCTTCCCTTTCCATTTTTAGCCAGTTTGCCTATTGGTATGTATCATCCAGCCAGAAAATTATAGTTTTAATATTGGTTGCCCATTAGTAAAAGAGGAAGTTAGGTAAGGCTAGTCCTCCATTCTCTTTGGATGTTTTGTGTATTCGGTGGCTTTTATAGTCCCAGATGAAATTAGTGACGATGGAATCAATTTTTTTGAAAAAACTTTTGGGAAGATATATCGGTATTGACTGGAATAAGTATAAGAAGAGAAATAGGCAGTGTTTTCCAAAATTGAATATATGTATGGAGTTTAGTAATTAATGGTGAGAAATTTGTTTTAAACAAAATGGAATATTTTCTGGTAACGTAAACTCCAAAATATCTGGATTTTTCAGTAACGGTTCTAAAGGGAAACTGTTGGAGCTGGGTAACGTCTTGTTCTTTTATAGGCATAATTTCACTTTTGTTCCAATTGATTCTAAAGCCAGAAAAGGAACTGAATTGTTCTATAGCAGTTAATAAATTTGGAATACTAATTTGGGGGTTAGTAACGTATAGGAGTACATCATCTGCATATAGGGACATTTTATTAGAAGTATGTTTGGTATTGTATCCATATATGCCTGGATGGGACCTGATACTCTCGGCAAGAGGTTCTATGGCTAATGCAAATAGCATCGGTGAGAGAGCGCATCCTTGTCTATTGCCCCTGAATAAATGAAATTTAGGTGAAAGCATTTGGTTTGTTAGTATTCTGGCTGTCGGATTAGTATATAAAAGCTTTACCCATGAAGTGAAGTTTTCTCCCAATTGGAATTTTTCCAACACTGTGAAAAGATAAGACCATTCCACTTGATCAAAAGCCTTTTCGCCATCCAGTGAAATGATTGTTAGGTCTTCGTTTGGTATTCTCTGCGAATAAATTATATTAAACAGACGTCTCAAATTATAAAATGAGTGTCGTTTAGGTATGAACCCGGTTTGGTCTGGGTGTACTAATTTACCAATGACTAGGCTAAGTCTATGAGCCAAAGTCTTGGCTAGGATCTTCTGGTCAGTATTTAAGAGGGCAATTGCTCTATATTTTTAGGAATTAACGTAATAATTGATTCTGCAAGAGTCTGTGGTAAGGTCTGTTCCTTGAATGCTTGAGTGTAGAGGCTTCGTAGGCGTGGGGAAATTATGTCATTAAATCTTTTATAAAATTCATTATTAAGCCCGTCAGGGCCGAGAGTTTTTCCATTTTTCAATGATTTAATGGTCTCTGAAATGTCCTTATCTCTGCACCTAGTTCCTCCAGTTCCATCTCTCTGAGTAGCAATGTTACAAAATTTTGAGATTTAAAAAATCAAGTCTGCAATTTATCCCATCAGATAAAGCATAAAAATAAGTTTAATTTGATACCTAATTCACTTTCATATCTTCAGTATTAAAAAAGTTATGGCCATTTTCATACTCGGAAATTAGCATCTTGTTCCCTATTGCTTTTGCATTAACACAAAAGCTGTGATCGAGGACAGTCAAAAGCCCATAACTTTCTTAAAAATTAAGAGAACTGAATGTAATTTTCAGTTATTATAGATTGAAGCATTCTGAAACAAATATAAAACATCTTACTTGGATGACCTGAAATTAAAGCATATAATTAGTTAATTACCTAATTGTAGTCAATTACAAAATTGACCGTTGTGACGGAAATAGTAATAAACACCCAGACTGCCTTGAAAATCCAAAATTGTGATATTCTCAAGATCAGAACTTTAATATTATTGTATTATATGCTGTAAGTCCGTAACAGATAGGTAAATAAATTACAATTTCTAGCAACAGACCAAGTCTTTATGGAGAAGATCAGTTGCTAGCTGGTACATTGGCATATCATAATCAGTAGCATCATCATACTCCTCAGATTGTAACCAATAAGCAACTCTGTACACCTTGTTTTTCCTCAACTTTTCAATTTGGGCATTGTAAACTACATGTTTTTGCTCTTCAAACCATGCATGACATGCCTTTCTGCCCACTACTTTCCCATTAAGAATGTCCTGTAGATTCCATTTCTTAAGAAAATTATGTATTTTTTAAATAGCCTAAGTATCCAAATAACAAACTAATCCCATTCACACAAGAATTCACAAAATAACATGATTTTTAAATCTCACTGTCATGAATTCATATGCCAGATGGAAGGAATTTGATGTTTAATTCCCATAAATTAATCTAGAAACATCCACTCAATATAATCAAAATGTTTATTTTTTTGCACAATACGTGGGACTAAAACTGATATTTAGTATAAAAGTATTGACTATGGATAGACAATAACACAAAATATAGATGATTTAGATGGTCTTATGACATGATTGTCCAAAATAAAGAGCATTTAAATCATCTTGCGAGTGGGTTTTTCTGGAATGCGATCGATTGGAATGTTGCATTTGCAGTGAATTTGAACCCCATATCGGCAGGAAAAACGCTGCCGGTTCGTATGGGGCCCAAATCACATTTTCACAATGTAAAACTTGATTAAAGCCATCCCAAGAAACAAGATTATATGTAAAATAAACTACTTACCCGTTGTTTTGTCCCGTTCATGCGATCCGTCACATTGTAGGCGTTGAGGGCGTTAAAAGCTGCTTTTTATTTTAATCAAATCATTAAATTGTCTCGCAACAACAACAAAAAAAAATCGGGGACGGAAGTCGGATCACTTTTTCTTCAGCAGCTAGCAGCCCGAGGAAATCCGCCTCCGACAGGCAGGAGAAAACAGCATTTTAATCCCGCCCCCCCCTCAAAAGGTGCCAAAGTCGCGCACACGCATGGCAGAACTGCAGCGCTGCTGAAGGTAAGTTTTGTAACATCGCTACACTGAGGGATGGGAGGTTGCACTTATCAAGAAAGCTCTTCATCTTCCCTGAGTCGGCTGTTGTTTGTGACGAGTATAGGGTTTGATAAAATTGTAAAAATCTTTCATTGATATCTTTGGGCAGTGAGAGCAATTCGTCTTTTTCAGATTTAATTTTATGTATGGTACAGTCATTCTCTAATTTGCGGAGTTGTCGTGCTAAAAGTTTATGTGGTTTATCGCCGAATTCAAAGTATTTTTGTTTAGTATATCGAAATGCCCTACTGATTCTTGCCGAAAGTATCTGGTTTAGTTTGAATTTGAGTGCAGCTATCTTATTGTGTTTTATTATGGACGGGTCAGCCACATTTTCTAAGTCTAATTGTTTTATTTGTTTTTCTAATTCCAATTGTTCTGCCCTATTTTTCTTATTTTAAAAGGCTTGGTATGAAATAATGCAGCCTCCAAGATTTAAAAAGCTTTAAAAGTTTCCCAAAGCAAGGATGGAGAAATACCAGGAGTGTCATTTATCTCAAAAAAAGTTTTTATCTGCACCTTCAGATAGTCACAACAACTAGCCACTGCAAGTATTTGTGGGTTAAATCTCCAGCACAGCTGTTTATTTGCCATTCCTTCCAATTTTACAGAAAATGTAAGAGGGCAGTGATCCAAAATAATAATATTGTGATATTTTGGATTGTAGGTATGTGGCAGAAGTTTAGAATCAACCAGGAAATAGTCAATTCCTGTATATACTTTATGAACACCTGAGTAGAAGGAATATTCTCTTCCTGACGGATTGGCAATCCTCCATACATCCTTTATATTTGTATTATTTATATGTGTTTAAAAGACCATTAGACTTGGATGTAATCCCCCCCCCCCCCCCCCCCCGATTATCAAATTGGACTGGGATGCGTCCGGTATTAAATTGAATATTTTATTGAAAAATTGGGGGTTATCAAAATTTGGAGCATATATGTTCACCAACATCAATGAAGTTGAGTACAATTCACCGGATACTATAGTATACCTGCCTTCCTTGTCAACTATTGTGGACTTATGTTTAAACGGAATACCTTTACGGATTAAAATTGCAGTTCCTCTGGCTTTAGAAGAGAATGTAGAGTGATATAACTGTCCAATCCACCTACCCTTCAGCCTGTTATGTGCTTCGTTCTTGAGGTGAGTCTCCTGAAGGAATATTATAGCAGTATTAAGAGATTTTAAGTGGGCTAGTATTTTACCCCTTTTTATTGGTTTATTAGCACCCCTGACATTCCAACTACAGAATGTGATTCCTTTCCCCCCTGTTTTTCTAGCTACATCATCTTGAATATGAACAATGATATGGTCTCTGCTGAGTTGAATGGTCCAACACAATAATTAAAATATTTATTTTGGATGTAGGATGAGTGAGCCCCTCGCCCTTTACCCCTAACTCCCCAAGATATCTCCAAGAAAAATGTACTTTAGTACAAGATGTTAAGATATTTATGAGAAAATTCAGAAAAAAGAAAAGAGAAACAAAGGAAACTACAACATATGAGAATGTTGCTAACAAATACCACACATCGGTGGACTGAGTAAGATGGCCAAAAATCACAGCCGTAAGTGGTAGTGTTTTATTTAAAATCAACATACAGTGCAAACAGGAAGTTGTCAAGTTACCACCACCAACAACCATTTGCAGTGCAGCATTTCAAAGCAGTTACCACCACCAACAACCATTTGCAGTGCACCATTTCAAAGCAGTTACCACCACCAACAACCATTTGCAGTGCAGCATTTCAAAGCAGTTACCACCACCAACAACCATTTGGAGTGCAGCATTTCAAAGCAGTTACCACCACCAACAACCATTTGCAGTGCAGCATTTCAAAGCTGTTACAACCACCAACAACCATTTGCAGTGCAGCATTTCAAAGCAGTTACCACCACCAACAACCATTTGCAGTGCAATATTTCAAAGCAGTTACCACCACCAACAACCATTTGTAGTGCAGCATTTCAAGGCAGTTACCACCACCAACAACCATTTGCAGTGCAGCATTTCAAGGCAGTTACCACCACCAACAACCATTTGCAGTGCAGCATTTCAAGGCAATTACCACCACCAACAACCATTTGCAGTGCAGCATTTCAAAGCAGTTACCACCTCCAACAACCATTTGCAGTGCAGCATTTCAAAGCAACCACATTTTCATTTTCAAACCACATTAAGGGCATTCACATTTGAGTAGACATGTGTTCAGTGTTATTCACAGCTCAGAGAAACATGACACTCTCACTTCCTCCATCTTGCAGAGACTGAGTGAGGCACAACACTTCCGGGTTTTATAGTCCCTCCCCTCTCCCACCAGCAGGAGCAGCAGAGGGAATGACAACATTTATTAAACATTAATAACTCTTTTATTTTTCATCGATGGGAAAAATCCTCTTGTTCTGCACAGTGGATGGGGGCTCTGAGTAAGATGACCAAACATCACAGCCGTAAGTGGCAGCGTTTTTTCAAAAATCATGAAACAGAAAAACAGGAAGTGGTCAAGATCTTACTTTCACTAATATAGACGAGTAAGTAGCTGAGTATTAGTTTTAACTGACATACATCACATATTAGTTAACTTTCGGTCAATATTTTGACATATTAACAGATTGTAAGTCTGTAACAGCTTGTAAGACCGGAAGTGGCGGCGCTGCCTGGCAGCTGCGGCTCGCCTGCAGTCCATCTGTTTTTTTCTTTTGTTGTTGTTTTCTTTTGTCCTATTTAAGTTAAATTTTAGTTTATTAGGTTGTGTATGTGTGTGGGGGTGGGAGAAACATGTTTTTGGTCTCTTCCTTCGGTGGGGTGCGACTTTTTCTTGTCGTATCCCCCGTCTCCATCTCCGTCTGCGCTGAGGCCTAATGGCCTAATGGCGGAGCTGGCGGCCTCCAACTGCGACCGACCTCGAGGCTCCGGAGGCAGAGCCAGCCAGGACTTACCAACGCGAGGCTGGCCGACTTCGGGCTGTGAGGGCGTACCGGCATTCCGGCAGCGGCGACCTAAATTGGGAGGCTCGGCCGCAGGCCCAGTGGACGATATCGTCGGGAGCTCGCAGGTTACAGGTTGGTGACCTGTTTTTCCGGAGCTCCCACAACAACAGCTGGGTCCGCTGGACTGGAGGGCGGCTGCTTCGGCAACTTCGACCACCCTGGGCCGCGGAGTTTGAAACAGCCCGTTCGCGGAGCGGAGCTCGGATTCAGCCACGGGACTGAACTTACCATCACCCGGCGGGGTCACAACAATGGAAGCCTGGATTGCCTCAGCGGAGAGGGAGAACAAGGAGGGAAGAGACAAAGACTTTAAGACTTTTGCCTTCCATCACAGTGAGGAGGTGCCTGGTGAACTCACTGTGGGGGATGTTAATTTGTGTTTATTGTGTGTTTTGTTATTTTTATTATATGTATGACTGCAGGCATGAAATTTCGTTCAGACCGAAAGGTCTGAATGACAATAAAGGAAATTCAATTCAATTCAATTTAATAACTAATAAACTCAATAAACAAGTACTTTTCCCCTGTCGGCTCCGGCAATGTCCTGGGTAAACTGTAATGCTTTATTTAGATCAATAAAGCAGGATTCAACAACTTTGTATGTGACACGGAGCTTGGCAGGGTATAATAGCCCAAATCGAACACCTGGTACATCCCTCAGAATGGCTCTTGACTTGGAATAGAGTGCTCTTTTCCTGACAACTTCAGAGGGAAAGTCTCTGAAAATTCGTATCTTTTGCCCGTGGATTGTTAAATTTCTGTCCATGGCCACTTTACGAAGGATTTCCTCCAGAACATGGCAGTGATGCACCCGCAGGATCAGATGTCTCGGTAGGGTGTTGTCGTCTGGCTGGGTTCTCAGAGCTCTGTGTGCCCGGTCGAGTACGAGTTTTTCCTCCAAAGCGAGTACATCCTGAAGTAGTTGAGCCGTAAAGTCGCAGAGGTTTTGACACACTGCACTTTTATCTTCCGTTTTGTACTATGTTTACATATTCTGTTGGGCTGCAGCAAGTAAGAATTTCATTGTCCTATCTGAGACACATGACAATAAACCTCTTGACTCTTGACCCTTCTGTTCAGGGCCTCCTCCACTGTCAAAGTGAGGCCACACGTATATTGGAAGAACACCTTATATTTTGCTTCGGAAACTTGCAACCCCGTTGTATAAACGGTATAGACGTTGATTTCTCAAATTTCAAGTAACCCTTATTTCCCTCCCTCCCCCACCTTAGATATCCTGCTAGTTTTACTGTTCACATCATTGTATCCTTTCTTTATCACCTCTTCCCCAGACTATTATATGCCATTATGGGCTCCACGCTCCTTGGTCATCTGTTGCTAGTCTGACTGTGATCTGGTCTTTTCTTACCTCCAATTCCCTCCCCTCTACTTTCAGTCTGAAGAACGGTTTCAACCCGAAACGTCACCCATCCTTTTTCTCCAGGGGTGCTGACTGATCCGCTGAGTTACTCCAGCACTTTGTGTCTATCTTTGGTATATACCAGCAACTGCAGTTCCTTTCTACACAATTTTCCATGACAGACAGGTTCATCTGAAGAAGGGTCTCGACCTAAAATGTCACCTATTCCTTCTCTCCAGAGATGCTGCCTGTCCCACTGAGTTACTCCAGCATTTTGTGTCTATCTTTGAGGTAAGCCAGCATCTGCAGTTCCTTTCTCCACGGGTTCATATCCTGCTGTTTACACTCCTGCAAATTAGTAGCAGAGAGTTCTGATTTCTAAAGAACTTGAAAGGTGCACTTGCAAAGCTAGATACAAATCTGGAAATTACATGACACTGGAGAGGAAATGCAGCAGGAACACACTGTCAGCATGGTCTGGTTGGGCTGAAAACTATTTTTGCAACCTGCACCCATTGAAAACGTTTAGCCACCTGGCCCAGTAGGCAGCAGTTCCCGTTACATCAACTAGCCAGTGACACTGCTCTACAAATGAAGTGGAGGATTTGGGTTTTGATGATTTTTTTTAGTTTAGTTTAGAGATACGGCATGGAAACAGGCCCTTCGGCCCACTGAGTCCGTCGTGACCAGCGATCCCCGCACACTTACACTATCCTATACACACAAGCGACAATTGACAATTATACCAAGCCAACTAACCTACAAACCTGTACATCTTTGGAGTGTGGGAGGAAACCGGAGATCCCAGAAAAAAACCAGCAGATCACGGGGAGAACGAACAAACTCCATACAGACAAGCACTCGCAATTAAGATCGAACCCGGGTCTCTGGCGCTGTAAGGCAGCAACTCTACCGCTGCGCCACCGTGCCATCCCTTACGTTGAGTTCTGGGTTCTGCTTGATATGAGCAATCACTGCCTCACTTGCTGTCTTCTACTAGGTTCAGCTGCTGATGGTGACTGAGCGGTGAAGTTACTATGTGTAGGAAGGAACTGCAGATGCTGGTTTACACCGAAGATAGACACAAAATGCTGGAGTAACTCAGTAGGACTGACAGCATCTCTGGATAGAAGGAATGGGGGACGTTTAGGGTCTCGACCCAAAATGTCACCCATTCCTTCTATCCAGAGATGCTGCCTATCCCACTGAATGGTGCCAGCCTTTTATGTCTATCTTTGGTGGTAACAATTCCCCTTCCAAGCCTGTTTCTCCTTTCAGGTGAAACTGGAGTAACAGATACAAAGTTAAAGTTGCTGATTGCAAGGCAAAATAAATTGAGAAAACAGCAATCTGGAAGCTAAAAATTCTTCTTCCAATTGACAAAACGCAATGGCACACAGATCTATTGATCCAATTAGCTGAAAATGGTTTCCTCTTGAAATTCTACCAGCAATTCTGTAAGGCTGATCCCATTAGGTTTTACTGCCTGTGTTGGGCTGGGCCAAGGTTTCCGTGCTATTGATTAAAATATTTAAAGTCTTCTTACTGTGCCATAAGATCCTGATTTGCATTTATTCGTGATAATACTGATTGCCTCGGGCAATACCTTTAGATGACTTTTTTTTAAACTTTTTTTTTAAATGGTAGCCATGGGAGAACAGTAAGAGCGGAATGGTTATTACCCTGCACATGGATTAGTGCCCAAATGCCAGAAGGCAGAGCTGAAATTGCCCTTTTATATTACATATTAATAATTTGATTCGGTACTTTTTTTTGGCCATTTGATTAACAAATGGAAACCAGATGTAAAATATCAGTGCATTTTTTCAGCGTAGATTTGCAATGTCTTTCACGTGTTACTGTGGTCCATT
Source organism: Malacoraja senta (assembly GCA_038087875.1). Taxonomy (NCBI): domain Eukaryota; kingdom Metazoa; phylum Chordata; class Chondrichthyes; order Rajiformes; family Rajidae; genus Malacoraja; species Malacoraja senta. The sequence continues at coordinate 1,309,960 of CM075986.1, read as the reverse complement.
TATTGAAGCGATGCATTTCACGATTTAAAGTCTGATAAAAATGCATTGTGCGTCCTTTAACATTACGTATTTACGTGTAACTTTAACTCCATCTTCAGAATCCACAATAAGCAAGTGTGTGATTGTGCCGGCAAGCTGGCGTGGTGTGCTTCAAATTTGCTGCTCACAAGCAGCCGCTAAAGAAAACAGACTTTTTCAGCAGGCTATCTGAATTAGCTCTCCAGCTTTTCAGCATTGTAAGTCAAAAGCCTGGATCCCTACTGAGTCACTTAAAACTAGCTCCACTGGCATCCAGCTGCGGCTTAGAGCAGACCGTCAATCATTTAAATATCCCATAAACTCTCACATCCAGTGAGATTATTTGGTTTTCTGCTTGAAAACACCCTTTCACTTGTCTTTTATTTACTGGATGTTTTATCGACATGACAACAAAAGAGCCCTGAATCATCTTTTCCAAATTCCTAAAGCCGTCCTTACACAGTATCTGAAAGTAATTTAAATAATAAGTAAAGCAGCTTTTAAAAACTATGAAAAGGAGCATTTTTCACTGATTCAGTTATTGTTTACAACTCTTCAAAAAGACTGCACTAGATATAAGAATATAAGAAAAAAATCTAAATTATAACATTATTTTTCAGGTGCTCTAGTCTATTATTAAATGATATTTCAAAACGATCACAAATCCTTATATGAAAGATTTTATGAAATCATGTCCGTAAAGTTGAGAATATTTGAATTAGAAATATACATTTAAGATATTTAGATTGTAAAGATGAATACACTTTAATATTATCCTGACAAAAAAGAAAGAAATTATAGGAATATTTGAAGCAACAGATGCCATTTATTCCAGTCTATTGAATAAAAAGCAAAATGTTTTGCTTGTTGCCATTGTATACCAATAATACGTTAATAATTCAATGTTAAAACATTGTCTAATCCTCTTTCCAAACACCCTCAGCCCCAATACCACCTGATGACTCTTCAACTGTGAACACCACAGGCAAGGATTGCAGATAAGGGGTGGGCAGTTTAGGACTGAGATGAGGAAAAACGTTTTCACCCAGAGAGTTGTGAATCTGTGGAATTGTCTGCCACAGAAGGCAGTGGAGGCCAATTCACTGGATGTTTCAAGAGAAAGTTAGATATAGCTCTTCGGGCTAACGGAATCAAGGGATATGGGGAAAAAGCGGGAATGGGGTACTGACTCTGAATGTTCAGCCATGATCATATTGAATGGCGGTGCTGGCTCGAAGGGCCGAATGGCCAACTCCTGTACCTATTTTCTATGTTTCTATATCTGAGAGCATAAACTTTACCACATATCAATTGGATTTTAACTGTGTAGAATCATAGAAATGTACTGCACAGAGACTTAGCAGCCCTTCATGTCAATGCTGACTCGTTGAAAATGTGACTTTTTTTTGTGTTTGTAGCACAGTAAGTTGCTCAACTTCAATGTCCAATTAAAACTATTTATGGAATCACCATCCAAAATGGCAGCCAAGCTTGGAATTACATGCTCGATATCCAAATTTAAAATTCAACACATCAATTGGCCCTCTCTCTGTTGCTAGTAGTGGGAGAGTCCAGGACCAGAGAGCCCAGCCCCAGAATAAAAGGACATACCTTTAGAAAGGAAATGGGGCGGAAATTATTTAGTTTAGCCAGAGGGTGGTGAATCTGTGGAATTCATTGCCACAGACAGAATGGAGGCCAAGTCAATGGGCATTTTTCAGGAGGAGATTGATAGGTTCTTGATTACTAAAGGTGTCAAACATTATAGGGAGAAGGCAGGAGATTGGGGTTGAGAGGCAAAAATAGATCAGCCATGATCAAATGGCGGAGCGGACTTGATGTGCCAAATAGCTTAATTCTGCGCGTGTTTCTATGTGTTATGAACCTATGAATTTATGAAATGGGTTATGTAGAGTAAGCACCACAAAGAGAGAAAGTTGACAAAAGCACATTTGTTCCTATTTTTACTGCCCCAGAATTTCCAGACCTGACATTCCTATGATAGGCATTGCTCTGGTGCCCTGGTTACCTTGCTTCAGCTACCTGTGGGTCTGATAGGTAGGCACCCAAGGACAGATATACTGTAACATTGATATTGAGATATCAATGGGTCTGTAGAAAGGAAGAAAAAATATGTAACCAGTAAAATGTATCCCTTTTGTTCCAGCATGAATCTTTGTTTCCCAGCTATGAAGTTACTGTATACCCCCATTTCGTATTCTCCCCCAGAGTCCTGCCATGTTTAGATAGCATATAGTCCGGGACAGGAAATCTGCTCACCTCCAAGAACACTGCATCTGTTTAACGAATACCACAGAGCAAAAGGACAAAATCATGCATCACTTTGAGGTGTTCAACACTCATTTTATGATCACCATTGAATATTTGCAGATCAGGTTCAGCACGTTCTATTTGTTTAATACCGCGACCTTCTGTAATTGCTCGACTCTGGATTTTCAAATTGAATTCATATAAACAGCACCCACAGGTATGTGACTATGTTGATTTTTTTGGGACTGTGATTTCGGAGAAAAATGTGCCAAGTTTAATATTATTCATAATTTAAAATAGGATTCTATCCTGTCAGAGACGTGACTCTGTTGTCAAATAAGAATACACAAAAAGTATTGAAACGTGCATGGCATAAAATGACTAAAGTTGCTTTGTGCACAATCGTGCTTTGAAGAATTTTTATGTGCTCTGCACTTGGAGCCAAAATATTAATTGTTTTCTTTCTAATGTATGATATTCATCTTGCAGCCCATAATTTCATTGTAACATAATAATGTATTTATTGACCATATGATCTTGGTGCACAGGTCCATTCCTATAATTTGTATTTTTCAACTGTTTTGCTGGACAATAACCAGAGTGACAGCTTTGATTTCTGACTGACATTCAAGTCTTGCAGTCAATATAGATGCCAAAAGACCATTGGCAAGCTTCAGAATATACAACATATCTCACTTCAGGGAATTCATTGTGAATGTTGGATCCTGGATACAAAATACTGGGAGTAAATATTTCTCCTTTGTGCCTGCTGGTTTTTTTTTTTAAGCAGCAGGAAATGTTTCCATGGCACTTTGCTGATGGCTAATTGTCACCATAGTGCCCCAAACTACCTCTCACCCTGCCCACTTCCCCTCCCCCCCCCCCCCCCACTTTCCCTCATTAACATTCAAGGAATAAGTACGAGTAATCCCAGAGGAAAGAAAGAAATGACACCCAGCAGAAATTTGAAATGCTTGCTTTTTCTGTTTTCTTTCCAAATACACAAACTGCACTTTAATTAACTGCACTCAAATTAAACACTCAAACTGCACTCAGTTTAATTAGCCTCCTTTGCTCGGATGATTATTTTGTGTGAAAATCCAGGCAAAAAGCTAATTATTTGATCATGATGTCATAAAACTGTCCATAGACCATTTCCCATATGTATAATTTTTAGTCGGAATCGCTGAAGATTATTCATGACCAAAAACCCCATATACAATAATGTTACCGACCGGTGGCACTTACATCCATGGTGATAAAGTGCTTTAAGGGTTAATTATGGCACATACCAAGTCCTTCCTCAGCAAGAACCTGGACTCACTAAAATCTGCCTATCGCCACAATAGTTCAACAGGGGATGCGATCTTGCTGGATCTCCAATCTGCACTGCAGTACTTGTACAATAAAAATACAGTCGTCATAGACTACAGCTCAGTGTTCAACGCCATCATCCCTCCAAACCTGTTACCGATCACAGAGAACTGGGTTTCTATGCATTCCTTTGCAATTGGATTCGTCGACTTTGTCATCAACAGATCACAATCAGTGCACAACCATGAGCACAAGGGGCATCTCAAGACTGTGTGCTCTGTCCCTGCTCTACTCACTCATTACCCATGACTGTGTAGCTGGACATGGTTTCAACTCCATCTTTAAATTCACTGATGACACCACCATTTTTGGACAAATTACAGATCGTGATGAGTCAGAGTATCAGAGGGAGATGGATCATCTGATTGAATGGTATCTGAATAACAACCTTGATCTCAACGTCAGTAAAACCAAGGAACTGATTGTTAACTTTAGAAAAGTACTTTAGAAGAGGAAAGCTGAGGATTCACAAAAGTGTCTTCATCGATGGGTCAGTGGTGAAGAGAGTCAACAACTTCAAGTTCCTGGATGTGACCTCTCTGAAGATATGTCCTGGACCCAGCACTTTGATGCAATCATAATGAAAGTCCATCATCACCTCTGCTTCCTTAGAAGACTGAGGAGATTCAGTATATCGACTCTCTTGAACTTCTACAGGTGTACGGTAAAGATCACATACATAGATACATAGATACATAGAAAATAGGTGCAGGAGTAGGCCATTCAGCCCTTCGAGCCTGCACCGCCATTCAATATGATCATGGCTGATCATCCAACTCAGTATCCCGTACCTGCCTTCTCTCCATACCCCCTGATCCCCTTAGCCACAAGGGCCACATCTAACTCCCTCTTAAATATAGCCAATGAACTGGCCTCAACTACCCTCTGTGGCAGAGAGTTCCAGAGATTCACCACTCTCTGTGTGAAAAAGTTTTTCCTCATCTCGGTCTTAAAGGATTTCCCCCTTATCCTTAAGCTGTGACCCCTTGTCCTGGACTTCCCCAACATCGGGAACAATTTTCCTGCATCTAGCCTGTCCAACCCCACAAGAATTTTGTACGTTTCTATAAGATCCCCTCTCAATCTCCTAAATTCTAGCGAGTATAAGCCAAGTCTATCCAGTCTTTCTTCATATGAAAGTCCTGACATCCCAGGAATCAGTCTGGTAAACCTTCTCTGCACTCCCTCTATGGCTATAATGTCCTTCCTCAGATTTGGAGACCAAAACTGTACGCAATACTCCAGGTGTGGTCTCACCAAGACCCTGTACAACTGCAGTAGAACCTCCCTGCTCCTATACTCAAATCCTCTTGCTATGAAAGCCAACATACCATTCGCTTTCTTCACTGCCTGCTGCACCTGCATGCCTACTTTCAATGACTGGTGTACCATGACACCCAGGTCTCGCTGCATCTCCCCATTTCCTAATCGGCCACCATTTAGATAATAGTCTGCCTTCCCGTTTTTGCCACCAAAGTGGATAACCTCACATTTATCCACATTATACTGCATCTGCCAAACATTTGCCCACTCACCCAGCCTATCCAAGTCACCTTGCAGTCTCCTAGCATCCTCCTCACAGCTAACACTGCCCCCCAGCTTAGTGTTATCCGCAAACTTGGAGATGTTGCTTTCAATTCCCTCATCCAGCTCATTAATATAAATTGTAAATAGCTGGGGTCCCAGCACTGAGCCTTGCGGTACCCCACCAGTCACTGCCTGCCATTGTGAAAAGGACCCGTTTACTCCTACTCTTTGCTTCCTGTTTGCCAGCCAGTTCTCTATCCACATCAATACTGAACCCCCAATACCATGTGATTTAAGTTTGTATCCTAATCTCTTATGTGGTACCTTGTCGAAAGCCTTCTGAAAGTCCAGATACAACACATCCACTGGTTCTCCCCTATCCACTTTACTAGTTACATCCTCGAGAAATTCTATAAGATTCGTCAGACACGATTTACCTTTCGTAAATCCATGCTGACTTTGTCCAATGATTTCACCACTTTCCAAATGTGCTGCTATCCCATCTTTAATAAGTGACTCTAGCAGTTTCCCCACTACCGATGTTAGACTAACTGGTCTGTAATTCCCCGTTTTCTCTCTCCCTCCCTTCTTAAAAAGTGGGGTTACGTTTGCTACCCTCCAATCCTCAGGAACTACTCCAGAATCTAAAGAGTTTTGAAAAATTATCACTAATGCATCCACTATTTCTGGAGCTACTTCCTTAAGTACTCTGGGATGCAGCCTATCTGGCCCTGGTGATTTATCGGCCTTTAATCCATTCAATTTACCCAACACCACTTCCTGACTAACCTGGATTTCACTCAGTTCCTCCATCTCCTTTGACCCGCGGCCCCCTGCTATTTCCGGCAGATTATTTATGTCTTCCTTAGTGAAGACGGAACCAAAGTAGTTATTCAATTGGTCCGCCATATCCTTGTTCCCCATGATCAATTCACCTGTTTCTGACTGCAAGGGACCTACATTTGTTTTAACTAATCTCTTTCTCTTCACATAGCTATAAAAACTTTTGCAGTCAGTTTTTATGTTCCCTGCCAGTTTCCTTTCATAATCTATTTTCCCTTTCCTAATTAAGCCCTTTGTCCTCCTCTGCTGGTCTCTGAATTTCTCCCAGTCCTCTGGTATGCTGCTTTTTCTGGCTAATTTGTACGCATCATCTTTTGCTTTGATACTATCCCTGATTTCCCTTGTTATCCACGGATGCACTACCTTCCCTGATTTATTCTTTTGCCAAACTGGGATGAACAATTTTTGTAGTTCATCCATGCAGTCTTTAAATGCCTTCCATTGCATATCCACCGTCAACCCTTTTAGAACTAATTGCCAGTCAATCTTGGCCAATTCACATCTCATACCCTCAAAGCTACCTTTCTTTAAGTTCAGAACCGTTGTTTCTGAATTAACAATGTCACTCTCCATCCTAATGAAGAACTCAACCATATTATGGTCACTCTTGCACATTGACTGGTTGCATCTCATCCTGTTTCAGCAACTCCATCGCCCAAGAGTGAAAGAGTTTACAAAAAGTGGTGAACGCTACCCAGTCCATCACAAGTACTAACCTCCCCATCATCAAAGGGATCTAGAAGCGGTGCTATCTAAAAAAGGCAGCCAGCCTCATCAAGGACCCACACCACCATGGTAACTCTTTCATTTCACTCCTGCCATCAGGAAAAAGGTATAAGAATCTGAAAACTGTAATGTCTAGGTTCGGGAGCAGCTTCTTTCCAACTACCATCAGGTTCCTGAACACTAATAACTCCAACAAAACTTTGAACTACGAACTGCCTGCGTTGCACTAGGGACTTTGGTTTGTTTTTTTGCACTATATTGCTTTTATTTTAATGATTGAACTTCTGTTTTATTTGTTTATTATATTATCTATTGAGTATTCTGTTTAGAAACCTACTGTGCTGCTGCTGATGCAAGTAAAAAGTTCAGTTTTATGACATACTAGACTAAGTGGGACCCGTTGGGTCCCATGTTCACATGGGAGGGCTGGTCCCCCAACGCAATATTCCACCTCTCCACCAATTCCAATATTGGTGGTCAGTGGGGGGGGGGGGGCTTCTGGAGCACTAGGTTGGGTATTGTGGGCAAAAGGGACTGGTTTCCAGAGGGCTAGTATGGACATTGTGGGCCAAATGGATTCTTGGGGTGACAGCTCAGTCGCTCAAGCCTGATGTCCTGGCAGCTCACTCACGGCTGGTGGGGGAGCAGTTGACTCACGGCTATTCCTTGAAATTCCATTTCAAGCAGTGTGCAAGGCCACCAAATTCAAATGCGGTTTCCGACCATTTCTAGCAGGGTGCAAGGCCACCAAATTCAAGTGCAGTTTCTTACCACTTCAAGCAGGGTGCAACGCCACCAAATTCAATTGCAGTTTCATACCACTTCAAGCAGGGTGCAAGGCCACCAAATTCAAGTGCAGTTTCCGACCACTTAAATTAGGGTGCAAGGCCACCGAATTCAAGTGCAGTTTCCTACCACTTCAAGCAGGGTGCAGGGCCACCAAACTCAAGTGCAGTTTCCTACCACTTCAAGCAGGGTGCAGGGCCACCAAACTCAAGTGCAGTTTCATGCCACTTCAAGCAGGGTGCAAGGCCACCAAATGCTAGTGCTGTTTAATGCCATTTCAAGCAGGGTGCAAGTCCACCAAATTCAAGTGCAGTTTCATACCACTTCAAGCAGGGTGCAAGACAACCAAATTGAAGTGCAGTTTCATACCATTTCAAGCAGGGTGCAAGGCCACCAAATTCAAGTGCAGTCTCATACCATTTCATGCAGGGTGCAAGGCCACCAAATTCAAATGCAGTTTCATACCATTTCATGCAGGGTGCAAGGCCACCACATTCAAATGCCGTTTCATACCATTTGAAGCAGGGTGAAACCACCATAAAACCACACAAAACACCACATAAACACCACACTCACAATTCAGTAGATATTCAGTGTGTTCAGTTGATTCACAGCTCAGACAGAGTCATGACCTCTCCCTCCCCCATCTTGCAGAGACTGAGCCACACCCACACTACTGGGTTTTATAATCCCTCCCCCCTCGCACCGGAAGGGGCTTGGCCTTCATGGCGTAATTGACAGGAGAGAGATGCTCAACATTTTTTTAAACACTAATAACACTTTTATTTTTCATTGATGGGAAGAATCCTCTGCACCTGATGAGTGGAGGGGGACTGAGTAAGATGGCCAAAAATCACAGCCGTAAGTGGTAGCGTATTAGCTAAAATCAAGATGAAGTGCAAACAGGAAGTTGTCAAGTTACGACCACCAACAACCATTTGCAGTGCAGCATTTCAAAGCAGTTACCACCACCAACAACCATTTGCAGTGCAGCATTTCAAAGCAGTTACCACCACCAACAACCATTTGCAGTGCACCATTTCAAAGCAATTACCACCACCAACAACCATTTGCAGTGCAGCATTTCAAAGCAGTTACCACCACCAACAACCATCTGCAGTGCAGCATTTCAAAGTAGTTACCACCACCAACATCCATTTGCAGTGTAGCATTTCAAAGCAGTTACCACCACCAACAACCATTTGCAGTGCAGCATTTCAAAGCAGTTAACACCACCAACAACCATTTGCAGTGCAGCATTTCAAAGCAACCACATTTTCATTTTCAAACCACATTAAGGGCACTCACGGTTGAGTAGACATGTGTTCAGTGTTATTCACATCTCAGAAAGACGTGACCCTACCGCTTCCTCCATCTTGCAGAGACTGAGTGAGGCACAACACTTCTGGGTTTTATAGTCTTTTATTTTTCCTCGATGGGAAAAACCCTCTTGTCCTGCGCAGCAGAGGGGGACTCTGAGTAAGATGGCCAAAAATCACAGCCATAAATGGCAGCATTTTTTCAAAAATCATGGAATAGTAAAACAGGAAGTGGTCAAGATCTTACTTTTAATAATATAGATGACAATTAAATACTCTTGATTCTTATTTATATAGACATTAGGTGCAGGAGTAGGCCATTCGGCCCTTTGAGCCAGCACTGCCATTCAATGTGATCTTGGCTGATCATCCTCAATCAGTACCGCATTCCTGCCTTCTCCCCATATCCCTTGATTCCACTAGCCCTAAGAGCTCTATCTAACTCTCTTTTGAATGCATCCAATGAATCAGCCTCCACTGCCTCCTGTGGCAGAGAATTCCACAAATTCACAACTGTGTGAAAAAGTTTTTCCTCATCTCAGTTCTAAATGGCCTACCCCTGATTCTTAAACTGTGGCCCGTGGGTCATAACTCCCCCAACAACGGAAACATGATTCCTGCATCTAGCGTGTCCAATTCCTTAATAATTTTATATGTTTCTATAAGATTCCATCTCATCCAAAATTCCATTTACAAGCCCAGTCGCTCCATTCTTTCATCATATGACAGTCCCTCCATCCCGGGAATTAACCTCGTGAACCTACGCTGCACTCCCTCAATGGCAAGAATGTCCTTCCTCAAATTAGGAGACCAAAACTGTACACAATTCTCCAGGTGTGGTCTCACCAGGGCCCTGTACAACTGCAGAAGGACCTTTTTGCTCCTATACTCAACTCCTCTCGTTATGAAGGCCAACGTGCCATTAGCTTTCTTCACTGCCTGCTGTACCTGCATGCTTACTTTCAGTGACTGATGTACAAGGACAGCCAGGTCTCATTGTACTTCCCCTTTTCCTAACCTGACACCATTCAGATAATAATCTGCCTTCCTGTTCTTGCCACCAATGTGGAAAACCTCACATTTATCCACATTATACTGCATCTGTCATGCATCTGCCCACTCACCCAACCTGTCCGTCACCCTGCATCATAGAATCCTCTTCACCGTTCACACTGCCACCCGGCTTTGTGTTATCTGCAAATTTGTTAATGTTACTATTAATTCCTTCATCTAAATCATTAATGCATATTGCAAATAGCTGCGGTCCCAGCGCCGAGCCTTGCGGCACCCTACTAGTCACTGCCTGCCATTCTGAAAGGAACCCGTTAATCCCTACTCTTTGTTTCCTGATTGCCAACCAATTTTCTATCCATGTCAATACCCTACCCCCAATACCATGTGCTCTAATTTTGCCCACTAATCTCCTGTGTGGGACCTTATCAAAGGCTTTCTGAAAATCCAGGTACATCCACTGGCTCTCCCTTGCCCATTTTACTTGTTACATCCTCAAAAATCCCAAGAGGTTTATCAAGCATGATTTCCCCTTCGTAAATCCATGCTGACTTGGACCAGTCCTGTTACTGCTATCCAAATGCGCCACTATTACATCTTTAATAATCGACTCCAGCATCTTCCCCACCACTGATGTCAGGATAACTGGTCTATAATTCCCTGCTTTCGCTCTCCCTCCTTTCTTGAAAAGTGGGATAACATTAACTACCCACCAATCCACAGGAACTGAACCAGAATCTATAGAACATTAGAAAATGATCACCAATGCGTCCACGATTTCTAGAGTCACCTCCTTGAGTACCCTGCGATGCAGACCATCAGGCCCCGGGGATTAATACTTGATATGTTCCTTGACATACTTGGCATGTTCCTTGTTTCTAAACCAATAATTACTTGGAATCCCCATATCACCATTCAGATCAGCAGAATTAACACGTGCTTACGTGAGGCAGCATCTATGCAGAAAAGGAATGGGCGACCTTTCGAGTCGAGACCCTTCTTCAGATCCTGAAGGATCTCGACCCAAAATGTCGCCCATTCCTTCTCTGCATAGATGCTGCCTCACACCCTGTTACTCCATCATTTTGTGTCTACCTTCGATTTTACCAGCATCTGCAGTTCTTTCCTACACATGCTTACGTGAATTCTGTGGACATCTGCCTCGAAAATTGCCTAGCACATTTCTCCCATCAGAGCGAAAGAACATGCCTTTCTCTGAAGAAGGATCTCGACCTGAAACGTCACCCATTTCTTCTCTCCAGAGATGCTGTCTGATCCGCTGAGTTACTCCAGCATTTTGTCTATCTTCGGCCGTTCTCCCACTCACGTCGTTCACGAGGACTTCCTTAGCCCTACATGAAGATCTATTAGTGACATTCATTCCAACTGCATTCTCCATGTTCTAACCCTGAAATATACATCAGAAACAAAGCACACTTTCACTTTGAGTTATAACCTCACTCACCTGAAGTTTCTCTTGTTGGGAGTTGTGCTCTAATAATAAGAGAAGTATTATTGGCTGTTCAGATTTGATTAAGTTATTTATGTAACTTTTCGGGAAAGGACATCAGATGGGGACTGGTGGACTAGTTCTTACAGGGAGCTAGCACGGGCACAATGAATGAAATATTCTTCTCTAAATGGTGATCCTATAATTGAATGAAATGAGGTGCATATCCAAGAATGGCTCATATCTTCTGTCCAGTTAATCGGTCATCCAATTCACTTCTTGCCCATAGATTGAAAATTCCTCACCTGCCCAAATTACTAAAACCTCACATGCTCTTCCACCCATGAATCAGATTGATTCAACATTGCAACTGTGTTTGTTTCTGCCCTGCAGCATTTAGCAATTCTGGAAAGCTACGTATTTCACAAAAGATAATACAACAAACAATACAGAGGCAGCACCTCATTTGCAAATTGTTCGAGACATTTAACATGGGGGCTTCCTTATCAACGTATTTCTTGACATCATTCGAACAATCCTCGTGACTAAGCTTGTTAATATTTCTTAATTATGTTGACGAACTAATAAAGCATTCCTCAAAGTGATCAAATCACTCACAGACCAAAGCTCACTATTTTGATTAAAGCAGCAGCTTCTGTTTAACTCTTACAAGAAAATAGTTTCATCAGTTATAGCTGGCATTGATTATATGTTGGTGAAATATATTCATGAGCAATTTGGAGCAAGTTAATTGCACAAGAAAACTTGGATCAATGTTGTATAATTTATAACTAGTGGAAGAATTGTTGCAAGTTGCATTAAGTACTTGTAATAAAACACCAGCTGTTGTTGTTCCATTAATTTTTGATTGGTATATGTTACTAATCTTGCATTTCCAGGAATCATTGAAAAGACTGTAAATTGTAATTTGTACATAACATACACAAAGCACATGTTATGCAGCAGAACCTATGCATGTGACATATGGTGGCTATGCTGGCCAGATATTCCTGTGCTTATTTATACTCTGCAGGACATTTACTTCTGGATTGCTAAGGCATCAGCCCTGTGAAGTGTAAGCTCTCGCTCAAATTGTCCCATCTGATTTGCACATTTGTAGACAAGTGAGCGAATGATGAAGCAGCCACTCAGCCAATCAAAAAATGCTAATTAAAGCCACAGGAGGTACAAGAAGTCTTGCCCAATTTGTTCCATCTCTGATAAAGCCATGGCATTATCCATAGGAGCAGATGGTAGGTTAATACAACCTGGGTATTACATAAAGTGCTGGAGGAACTCAGTAGGACTGGCAGCATGTGTGGAGGGAATGGACAGAGGCATTTTGGGTCAGTATCCTTCTCCAGTCCGACGAAGTGTCTTGAACCGAAACGTCATCTGTCCATTCCCTCCAAAGATGCTGCCTGACGCACTGAATTCCTCCAACATTTTATCTTTTGCATCTCAACCTGGGTATTAGTTGGAAAGTCAATAGTATACAGACACATCTACAGGGAGATAGACCGAACCATATTATACCATGGCCCCTGACTCTCAGTCTAAAGAAGGGTTTCGACCCAAAATGTCACATTTTCCTTTTCTCCAGCTGTCTGACCCGCTGAATTACTCCAGCTTTTTGTGTCTATCTTCGGTTTAAACCAGCATCTGCTGTTCCTTCCTACACATTCCATACCATCTATTTGTGGATGCCTCCTGGTTTCCTTTCTTCAAAGTGTTGATTATTCAACATATGACCATTAACTATGAGAATCCCTTATGTAATCTTATTCTTTATTCTACATACAAGGCATAGAATAGTATATTTTCCAATATATTGAAAATATACATTTTTCTCCATCATCATGGAGCATATTTGTCATTATTACTTTACTTTAGTTAAGCCGTCAAGTCACATTTATTTATATAGCACATTTAAAAAACAACTCTCGTTGGCCAAAGTGCTTTACATTTGTTATAAGAATAATATAAACAAACAAACTACATACATATATACATATAGCCCTCGCTCAGAGGACGTCAAGAAAGGCTTGGGAGTATAGATAAGTTTTTAGTCTTGACTTAAAGTAGTCGATTGAGGGGGCAGTTCTGATGGGAAGGGGGATGCTGTTCCACAGTCTAGGAGCTGCAACTGCAAAGGCGCGGTCACCCCTGAGCTTATGCCTAGACCGCGGGACATTCAGCAACCCCAAGTCGGCCGATCTGAGGGACCTGGAGGTGGAGTGGTGGGTGAGAAGACTTTTAATGTAGGTGGGGGCAAGCCCATTGAGGGCTTTGTAGACATAGAGGAGGATCTTGAAATGTATACGGAACCGCACAGGGAGCCAGTGGAGAGAGGCCAGGATCGGGGTGATGTGGTCCCTTTTTCGGGTGCCCGTCAGGAGTCTCGCTGCGGCGTTTTGGACCAGTTGCAGGCGGGACAGGGAAGATTGGCTGATGCCAGTGTAAAGGGAGTTGCAGTAATATAGGCGGGAGGAGATAAATGTGTGGATGATCTTTTCGAGATACAACGCGGATACAGACCCTTCGGCCAACCGAGTCCGCACTGACAGCGATCACCCTGTACACTAACACTATCCTACACATTAGGGACAATTTACAATTTTACCAAAGACAATTAACCTACAAATCCATACATATTTAGAGTGTGGGAGGAAACTGGAGCACCTGGAGAAAACCCACACAGTCACAGGGAGAACATACAAGCACAGTACAGACAGCACTTGTAGTCAGCATCGAACTCGGGTCTCTGTAATGCCCACTTAGGAAACCTGAATGGAAACCTCTGGTGACCTTGCCCGCGACCCAAGGTTTCATCAGGTCTTCAGATGTTTTGGTCACTCTCCCTAATGGTTGAAAGTGGTTTCCGCGTGGTCGAGGCTTCATCTTGGTTGCTTCGATTGTTTCAACAAAATCATAACCGGCCTCGACTAAAAATAGGCTGCCGTTTGGTCGAAGCCAGTGGAGTGGGTCGCTATTTACTTACAGGCAGTCGAAGGCCATCTCCTTCGCTGACCGGCCATTTTGATTGGCTCATTGGAGTTTCACGACCTAGAAGACCCGCCGGTAGGTAAAATGTCCGCTAACTTTATTAAACTTCTTAAAACTGTCTCCACTCCTTCTCCTCCCCCCCCCCCTTCTCTCCCCTTATACATCTTATCACAGGTCGCTGATCAACAACACAATTAAACATTCAAGATCAATAAGGGTAGCACAGTCGTGCAGCGGTAGAGTTACTGCCCTCCAGGGCCAGTGACCCGGGTTCAATCCTGACTATGGGTGCTGTCTGGACAAAGTTTGTATGTTCTCCATGTGATTGCATGGATCTTCTCCAGGTGCACCGGCTTCCTCCCATACTCCAAAGACAAGGTTTGTCGGTTAATTGGCTTCGGTAAAATTGTGGATTGTCCCTAGTGTATGGGATAGTGCTGGTGTACGAGGTGATTGCTGGTCATTTGGACTCGGTGAGCTGAAGGGCCTGCTTCTGTGCTGTATCTCTAAAGTCTAAACGGCTAACTAAATACTAACAGAGGCCAAATTAAACAGTAACAAATCTGAGATCCAACAGTGATTAAAACTCACTATGCAAAGGTTGTGAAGGTGATACAAGAGGTGCAGGAGAGAGCTACTGCAGCTATTTGTTGACAAATCTGCTCCAAACTTCTATTGAACATCTGCATGATTTCTTCCTAATGATGCAAGTACCACAATTTCCAGAGTGCAAATGTTTGCACGCCCTTTTATTTGCAGAAGACCTGTTTAAAGACATTGCATTGAGTTTTCCATCGTTAATGCCACCAGTGCCACTGGCAAATGTATGCATAGTGGTTAGGAAGCATGACCATTGACCCTTGCCCCAGTGCTATAACAATCATCTGTAAAAAGATGTATACTGGGAGGTTGCCATGTGCAAACACATATTTGCCCCATAACATTAAGGGCAACATAATAGATGTCAGAAGATGGACACAAAATGGGGGAGTAACTCAATGAATGGGTGATGTTTCGAGTCGAGACCCTTCTTCAGTCTCGACCCAAAACGTCACCCATTCCTTCAATCCAGAGATGCTGAGTTACTCCCGCTGAGTTACTCCAGCATTTTGTGTCAATCTTCAGTTTAAACCAGCATCTGTAGTTCCTTCCTATAATAGATGTCAGTTCAGTTCTTGCATATATTCACCTCCAAAAGCCAGCAATTTCACATTCCTGTGCAGGTCCCTAGCTATTGGCACAAGGGTTCCAGTCAGCCATTATGGGTCCTCAAATACACTTAAAGTCCCTTTATATTCGAATGTGCTGTACAATTGTCTTAAATGTCTATGATCCGAGGGAAAGAATAATAACACAAGGATCACATTCTTCCCACTTCTGCTAAACTATATGATATTAAGCATTTCCAGATGCAAATGGAACTCACTTTATATTGGTCCGATATATCATAAATTCAGCTTTAGCTAATACTTGCACAACAGGTGTCTTCAGGCAGCAGAGAACTAGACTGAGAGTCTTCACAGTCTTTCCAATGGCGTTTTTCAATAGTTGAGAAATCTGTTCTACCCATTAGACTAAACTGGATTTGAACCTAACTTTTGCAGGGAAAATACTTCAGACCAGAATACTTAACTTAACCTTTACTCCATTACATTTCATGTGCAGATTATGCCATATTTTTTGTGTGTTGAGAATTATTCTCTTCATTGGAATTTTGAAAGTCCATTCATTATTCCTTCATTTTATATACATTTCTGCTTCAGATGCTAAAATAGCCAGTTTCCTACTTCCTTTCAAATTTCGACATAATTCCAAATCCCTGGCTGGACAAAATTTTGCCCTTAACAATTAATTCTGGCAGAATTCCAGTGGCTTTGAAGAGATAGCATTTTAGTCCTATTCAGAATAACTGGTACTAAGAATAGTTTGTACATTTTGATACTAACACTTGATTCATGTTCATGTAACAACATTTTTCCTGCAAATCTATATACCTAGACATTAGGTTTTACTGCTAGGCTTCTCTTCGTTTTCTGTAATTTTCTTCAAACGGCTGTATTAAATCAGCAGAATTCATCACTTATTCATCATCTTCTTCATATCAGTCACCCTGAACTGACATCTATTATGTAACAGCATTAGTCATTTAAGGTACAAAAAGTATTAAATCCTGAGAAAATCTGCAGATGCTAGAAATGTTGCTTATTTGACAGTTCTAATTTATTTTTCAACTGTTTGAGTGATGGCACCTTTTGTATGTTTCAACTAAATTGCATGTAATTGCGTTACACACTGAAGCTCAGATAAGAATTGACATGATCAGATGCAGGTTTGATGGCACTTTTTAATTTCTCAGCTCCACCCGGTTATTCCACCCAAGAGCATCGGTTAAAATTGTAAACTATTCGGCTTTTTGGTCAGTGCAACAGTTATGAAGGTAGCTCTATGTTTTTAACTGTAATTGCCCTTGCCTGTGGAAATTAAGCCTGGGAAGGCAATTAAACTGTAGTTTTTAACTACAGTTCCATCCCCCACAAAGATGGTCTAAAAGCCCTCCGGTTCTTCCTCGACCGGAGAATCAACCTATATCCGTCCACTGATACTCTCCTCCGCCTAGCGGAGTTGGTCCTTACCCTCAATAACTTCTCGTTTGACTCCTCCCATTTCCTCCAAATACAAGGCGTAGCTATGGGCACGCGCATGGACCCCAGCTATGCCTGCCTCTTTGTCGGGTACGTCGAACAATCCTTGTTCGAGACGTACCAGGGCCCCATCCCCGACCTCTACGTCTGCTACATCGACGATTGCTTTGGTGCTACCTCCTGCACCCACACACAACTAACTGACTTCATCCGCTTCACCACTAACTTCCATCCGGCACTCAAATACACCTGGACCATTTCCGACACTTCCCTACCATTTCTTGACCTCACTATCTCCATCGCAGGTGATAGACTTCTGACCGACATTTACTATAAACCCACTGACTCCCATGGCTATCCAGACTACACTTCTTCCCACCCTGCTTCCTGTAAGGACTCCATCCCCTACTCCCAATTGCTCAGTCTACGCCGCATCTGCTCCCAGGATGAGGTGTTCCACACCAGGGAATCGGAAATGTCCTCATTCTTCAGGGAACGGGGGTTCCCCTCCCCTACTATAGATGAGGCTCTCACCAGGGTCTCTTCCATACCCCGTAACACTGCTCTCTTTCCCCATCCCCCCACTCGTAACAAGGGCAGTCCCCCTAGTCCTCACCTTTCACCCCACTAGCCGTCACATACAACAGATAGTCCTCCGTCATTTTCGCCACCTCCAATGTGACCCCACCACTCGCCACATCTTCCCATCTCCCCCCCTGTCTGCTTTCCGCAAAGACCGCTCCCTCCATAACTCCCTGGTCAATTCTTCCCTTCCCTCCCGCACCACCCCCTCCCCGGGCACTTTCCCTTGCAGCCGCAAGAGGTGCTACACCTGTCGCTTTACCTCCCCCCTCGACTCCATTCAAGGACCCAAGCAGTCGTTCCAGGTGTGACAGAGGGTTCACCTGCATCTCCTCCAACCTCATCTATTGCATCCGCTGCTCTAGATGCCAGCTGATCTACATCGGTGAGACCAAGCGTAGGCTTGGCGATCGTTTCGCCGAACACCTCCGCTCGGTCCGCATTAACCAACCTGATCTCCCGGTGGCTCAGCACTTCAACTCCCCCTCCCATTCCGAATCCGACCTCTCTGTCCTGGGCCTCCTCCATGGCCAGAGTGAGCACTACCGGAAATTGGAGGAACAGCACCTGCAAATGGTTGTTGGCGGTGGTAACAGCTTTGAAATGTTGCACTGCAAATGGTTGTTGGCGGTGGTAACAGCTTTGAAATGACCGCCTAATGGGGAGCGAGAATTGGAAGAGCAAATATGTAAGGAGATAGCAGATATTAGTAGTAAGCACAAGGTAGTGATTGTGGGAGATTTCAATTTTCCACACATAGACTGGGAAATACATTCTGTAAAAGGGCTGGATGGTTTGGAGTTTGTAAAATGTGTGCGGGATAGTTTTTTGCAGCAATAAATAGAGGTACCTACTAGAGAAGAGGCAGTGCTGGACCTCCTGTTAGGAAATGAGACAGGTCAGGTGACGGAGGTATGTGTTGGGGAGCACTTCGGGTCCAGTGATCACAATACCATTAGTTTCAATATAATTATAATATGAGGTTGCTTTGGCAAGTAAGGTGAAAGTAAATCCAAAGGGTTTCTACAGTTATATGAATAGCAAAAGGATACCGAGGGATAAAATTGGTCCATTAGAGAGTCAGAGTGGACAGCTATCTGCAGAGCCAAAAGAGATGGGGGAGATATTGAACAATTTATTTTCTTCGGTATTCACCAAGGAGAAGGATATGGAATTATGTGAGGTAAGGGAAACAAGTAGAGTAGCTATGGAAACTATGAGAGTCAAGGAAGAGGAAGTACTGACACTTTTGCAAAAAATATAAAAGTGGATAAGTCTCCAGGTCCTGACAGGATATTCCCTAGGACATTGAGGGAAGTTAGTGTAGAAATAGCAGGGCTATGACAGAAATATTTCAACTGTCATTAGAAACGGGAATGGTGCCGGAGGATTGGCATACTGCGCATGTTGTTCCATTGTTTAAAAAGGGTTCTAAGAGTAAACCTAGCATTTATAGACCTGTTAGTTTGACGTCAGTGGTGGGCATATTAATGGAAAGGATACTTAGAGATAATATATATAAGCATCTGGATAAACAGGGCCTGATTAGGAACAGTCAACATGGATTTGTGCCTGGAAGGTCATGTTTGACTAATCTTCTTGAATTTTTTGAAGAGGTTACTAGGGAAATTGATGAGGGTAAAGCGGTAGATATTGTCTATATGGACTTCAATAAGGCCTTTGAGAAGGTTCCACATGGAAGGTTGGTTAAACAGGTTCAATTGTTGGGTATTAATGGTGTAGCTAGATGGATTCAACAGTGGCTGAATGGGAGATGCCAAAGAGTAATGGTGGATGGCTGTTTGTCAGGTTGGAGGCCGGTGACTAGTGGGGTGCCTCAGGGATCTGTGTTGGGTCCACTGTTGTTTGTCATATACATCAATGATCTGGATGATGGTGTGGTAAATTGGATTAGTAAGTATGCAGATGATACTAAGATAGGTGGTGTTGTGGATAATGAAGTAGATTTTCAAAGTCTACAGAGAGATTTAGGCCATTTGGAAAAGTGGGCTGAAAGATGGCAGATGGAGTATAATGCTGATAAGTGTGAGGTGCTACATCTTGGCAGGACAAATCAAAATAGGACGTACATGGTAAATGGTAGTGAATTGAGGAATGCAGTTGAACAGGGGGATCTAGGAATAACGGTGCATAGTTCCCTGAAGGTGGAATCTCATGTAGATAGGGTGGTAAAGAACGCTTTTGGTGTGCTGGCCTTTATAAACCAGAGCATTGAGTATAGAAGTTGGGATGTAAGGTTAAAATTGTACAAGGCATTGGTGAGGCCAATTCTGGAGTATGGTGTACAATTTTGGTCGCCAAATTATAGGAAAGATGTCAACAAAATAGAGAGAGTACAGAGGAGATTTACTAGAATGTTGCCTGGGTTTCAGCAACTAAGTTACAGAGAAAGGTTAAACAAGTTAGGTCTTTATTCTTTGGAGCACAGAAGGTTAAGGGGGGACTTGATAGAGGTCTTCAAAATGTTGAGAGGGATAGACAGAGTTGACGTGGATAAGCTTTTTCCATTGAGAGTAGGGAAGATTCAAACAAGAGGACATGATTTGAGAATGAAGGGACAGAAGTTTAAGGGTAACATGAGGGGGGACTTCTTTACTCAGAGAGTGGTAGCTGTGTGGAATGAGCTTCCAGTGGAAGTGGTGGAGGCAGGTTCGATTTTATCATTTAAAAATAAATTGGATAGGTATATGGATGGGAAAGGAATGGAGGGTTATGGTCTGAGTGCAGGTAGATGGGACTAGGGGAGAATAAGTGTTCGGCACGGACTAGAAGGGCCGAGATGGCCTGTTTCCGTGCTGTAATTGTTATATGGTTATATGGTTAAATGCTGCACTGAAATGGTTGTTGGCGGAGGTAAGAGCTTTGAAATGCTGCACTGCAAATGGTTATTGGCGGTGGTAACTGCTTTGAAATGCTGCACTGCAAATGGTTGTTGGTGGTGGTAACCGCTTTGAAATGCTGCACTGCAAATGGTTGTTGGTGGTGGTAACCGCTTTGAAATGCTGCACTGCAAATGGTTGTTGGCGGTGGTAACCGCTTTGAAATGCTGCACTGCAAATGGTTATTGGCGGTGGTAACTGCTTTGAAAGCTGCACTGCAAATGGTTGTTGGCGGTGGTAACTGCTTTGAAATGCTTCACTGCAAATGGTTGTTGGCGGTGGTAACTGCTTTGAAATGCTGCACTGCAAATGGTTGTTGGCGGTAGTAACTGCTTTGAAATGCTGCACTGCAAATGGTTGTTGGCGGTGGTAACTACTTTGAAATGCTGCACTGCAAATGGTTGTTGGCGGTGGTAACTGCTTTGAAATGCTGCACTGCAAATGGTTGTTGGCGGTGGTAACTGCTTTGAAATGCTGCACTGCAAATGGTTGTTGGCGGTGGTATCTGCTTTGAAATGCTGCACTGCAGATGGTTGTTGGCGGTGGTAACTGCTTTGAAATGCTGCACTGCAAATGGTTGTTGGTGGTGGTAACTTGACAACTTCCTGTTTGCACTGTATATTGATTTTAGATTAAACGCTACCACTTACGGCTGTGATTTTTGGTCATCTTACTCAGTCCCTCTTCACTCATCGGGTGCAGAGGATTCTTCGCATCAATGAAAAATAAAAGTGTTAATAGTGTTTTAAAAAATGTTGAGAATCTCTCTCCTGTCAATCACACCATAAAGGCCACTCCTCTTCCGGTGGTAGGGGGGAGGGATTATAAAACCTGGAAGTGTGGGTGTGGCTCAGTCTCTGCAAGATGGGGGAGGGAGAGATCACGACTCTGTCTGAACTGTGAATCAACTGAACACACTGAATGTCTACTGAACTGTGAGTGTGGTGTTTATGTGGTGTTTTTGGTGGCCTTGCACCCTGCTTGAAGTGGTAAGAAACTGCACTTGAATTTGGTGGCCTTGCACCCTGCTTGAAATGGTAGGAAACTGCATTTGAATTTGTTGGCCTTGCACCCTGCTTGAAATGGAATTTCAATGAATAGCCATGAGTCAACTGCTCGCCCACCAGCTGTGAGTGAGCTTCCAGCACATCAGGCTTGAGTGACTGAGCTGTCACCCCAAGAATCCATTTGGCCCACAATGCCCATACTAGCCCTCTGGAAACCAGTCCCTTCAGCCCACAATACCCATACTGGCGCCCCAGACCCCCCCCCCCCCCCCCCCACTGGCCACCAATATTGGAATTGGTGGAGAGGTGGAATATATATATTCCACCTCTCCACCAATTCCAATATTGGTGGCCAGTGGGGAGGGGGGGGTGGTCTGGAGCACTAGTATGGGTATTGTGGGCTGAAGGGATTGGTTTCCAGAGGGCTAGGATGGACATATATATAGTATGAGCTAGTATGGACATATAAATATAGCAAAAAGCAAAATTAAGATTAATTTAAAAAGTTAGTAAACCTCAGTACTCTACAAAATAAAATTCTATGAAAACTACTATTTGTCAATGTTTCTAAGACCATTGATTTCCTTTGTTAATATATTATGAATTGTCACCTTTGTGGTGAACATTTCATTTGGAGTCATATAAATAACCAGCTTGTAAAATATGCAACAGATATTGAAACAGAGCATTTGAAATGTCTTGCAAGTAATTTCAACAAAGATCAGAACTTGTTTATGAAAGTAAAACCTTGGTGGAGACTTCACCAGCTTGTGCTTGGCTATGCAGAAAACGACTCGGTGTAATGGATGTGTAATATGAATCATTGATATTGACAAAGTGGGCAAGTAAGATAAATCGCTGTCCTTGGTAATACCAATACTGCACAGTTCAGAATGAGATCTCATGGTCTTTCTTAAATAGAGCAATTAAGTAAAGTTTATTACAAGTTCTAATCACACAATCTGTCTCATACACCAGGAACTGTCATCTCAGGTTTGTATTAACATACCCATCACAAAAAGGGTTTCAAATCTTCAGAGCATTAATTTATAACAGCAGGGAGATTTGTGCACAAGCTTCAAACTTCTCTTAAATATTTGCCCTTCTGTAGATTGTTTCTTCCAACAAGAGAAATTAAAAAGCTGCACTATGAACGGTTACTTTGGGCATCAATGAATTTCTCCTCAGCGGATTAGTTAAGTACCGATTGTAATACACTCGTAATACCTACCAGTGTCTGCTTGTGCAACTAGTGGAACCAGGACATCGATAATTTGGAGTTCCAGGCGATGTGCCGTGCCACTTGTTGAGCACATTGCGAGTTGGATAACTGCTAATTAATCATAGACAGACACAAAGTGCTGGTCTAACGCAATGGGCCAGGCAGCATCTCTGGAGAAAAAGGATGAGTGACGTCTCAGGTCAGGACCCTTCTTCAGACTCTGACGAAGGGTACCGACCCCGAAACATCACCCATTTTCTCCAGAGATGCTGCCTGCCCCGCTGAATTATTCCAACACTTTGTGTCTATCTTTGGTATAAACCAGCATCTGCAGTTCCTTGCTTCTGTTAATTAATCTTTTTTATTTTATTCTTACATCATGTCCCACATTGGGCGCCAACTGTGATGATATTGAGTGTTGTAGGAAGGAACTGCAGATCCTGGTTTAAACTGAAGATAGATACATAATGCTGGAGTAACTCAAAGGGACAGGCAGCATCTCTGGATAAAAGGAATGGGTGATGTTTCAGGTCGAGACCCTGAAGAAGGGTCTAACTTCAAGTAAACCCGGCAATCCCTCTCTATCCCTCCCCACCAAGTCGCACTAGCTTCTCGTTTTCACCTAACAAACAGCTAACAATGACCTGTTTCCTTTATCATCGTTACTTTTTTGCATATCTTTCATTCATTGTTCTTTATCTCTACATCATGATCTCTATCTCTCGTTTCCCTTATCCCCAACTAGTCTGAAGAAGGGTCTCGACCCAAAACATGATCCATTTTCTCCAGAGATGCTGCCTGTCCCGCTGAGTTACTCCAGCTCTTTGTGTCTATCCACTGGGCTGTAGGCTGTAAGAAATATGAGATGCTGTTCCTCCAATTTGCGTTTAGTCTCACTCTGACAATGGAGGAGACCCAGGACAGAAAGGCCAGTGTGGGAATGGGAAGGAGAATTAAAGTGTTTCGTAACCAGGAGATCTGCACACTCCCAAAATTAATTTTCAGAAATATAAATTTTATTTTGGTTAACAAAAAATCATGCAACACAAAAAGAAACAATTCTCTAAAAAAAATCCAGACCTCAGCCTGGTGCTTTTCCAATGCTCTGCATTTCTTTCCGTTTGCAGATTACAATAACTTACTGCCTAAAATGATTTTGCTTATTTGTCCTTACCGTGTATTTATGGCTTTTATTCTTATTTGTTGCTGACCTGCCTCTCAGTGGCAATCGTTTTTCCATTCATATGCCATTAAACTTTTCAACACATTTTTCAAACACATTTACCCCTGCCAGGGTTGACTGCAAAAGTGCCACCAGATATTCCAAAAAAATAGCAGATATTCCAAACTCATTACTCGCACACCAATGGCAATTTTCCTGCCGTTTTCAGCAGCAAGAATGAAACAGCAAAGCACCAGCAGGCAATTCCCAAGCACTTGTGCGGCTCTTTCAGGTGGTAATGGCACTGCCTCATTGAGCCCAATGTTAACAAGAAGAACTAAATCTTATGTTCCACCTGGCCACTTTGCAACCTTCTGGAATGAACACTGATTCTACCATAGATATCAGCTTTTTGAACCAGGGTTTAAGAATAAGAATTTAAGAATAAGGGGTAAGCCATTTAAGAATAAGGGGTAAGCCATTTAGAACGGAGACGAGGAAAAACGTTTTCACACAGAGAGTTGTGAGTCTGTTGAATTCTCTGCCTCAGAGGCGGTGGAGGCCGGTTCTCTGGATGCTTTCAATAGAAAGTTAGATAGAGCTCTTAAAGATAGCGGAGTCAGGGAATATGGGGAGAAGGCAGGAAGGGGGTACTGATTGTGGATGATCAGCCATGATCACATCGAAGGGCCGAATGGCCTATTCCTGCATCTGTTGTCTGTTGAAGATGAGTCTGAAGAAGGGTCTCGACCCGAAACATCACCTGTTCCTTCTATCCAGAGATGCTGCCTGACCCACTGAGTTATTCCAGCGTGTTGTGTCTCTACAGCTTTTAGAATGTTGGCTGTGGTGGAGTAGATAACAAGGGGATACAAACGGTAAAACTAGCAGGATGACTAGGATGGGGGAGGGACGGAGAGAGAGGGAATGCAAGGGTAACTGGGTCATACCGCTGGGGTGTAAGTTGCCCTAGCGAAATTTTAGATGCTGTTCCTCCAATTTGCATGTGGCCTCACTCTGACAATGGAGGAAGCCAGGTCAGAAAGGTCAGCATGGGAATGGTAAGAGGAATGGGAAAATGGTTGTGAACTGCAGCTATTGCTGGAAGCAACCATTCCTTGTATTGTCAAGTTGGAAAAGGTGCAGAGAAGATTTATGAGGATGTTGCTAGGACTTGGCCTGAGCTATAAGAAGAGGTTGAGCAGAGTGGGACTCTATTCTTTGGATCGCAGGAGGATAAGGGTGATCTTATAGAGGTATACAAAAACACGAGCGGAATAGATTAGGTAAATGCACAGAGCCTCTTGTCCAGAGTAGGGGAATTGAGAACCAGAGGACATAAGTTTGAGGGGGGAAATATTTAATAGGAACCCGAGGGTGGGGGGGGGGGGGGTTACGCAAAGGGTGGTGAGTACATGGAACAAGCTGCCAGAGGAGGTAGTTGAGGCAGGTACAATTGCAAAATTGAGGAAACATTTAGACTTCAGGTACATGGATAGGGCAGGTTTAGAGGGATATGGGCAAAACGCAGGCAGGTAGGACTAGTGTGGAAGGGACATATTGGTCGGTGTGGGCAAATTAAACCGAAGTGCTTGTTTCCATGCTGTATGACTATGACTTTTGACAAAGGACAAACATATTTCTTGTTGGATGTGATGAAGCTGTTATCTCCTCCTCCATTTGTTAGGCAACACAACTCAAAGAGCTGTGATCACCATCAAGCTTTTACTGCAGAGAAATCTCTAGGCTGGAGTGTGCTACAGAGTTAAACTAAGAGAGGGAGAAGCCAACGCCTTCTATCACATTCAACAGGTGATGACGAGAGACAGCGTAGGATCGGGACTTTCTGAAAACACATGGAGTATTCACTGCCAATCCTCACCAGCGGCCTGGCCTCAGCACTGAGTCCATCACCCGACCTCATCAGTCCTGAAGAAGGAACCTGAGACCTGAGACATTACCCATCCATGTTCTCCAGAGGATGCTGCCTGATTCGCTGAGTTACTCACTTTGTGTCATCTCTTCTGTATTGATGCAGGGTCATAAGCTCATGTGATAGAAGCAGAATTAGGCCATTTGGCCCATCAAGTCTACTCCGCCATTCAATCATGGCTGATCAAATTCTCCCCCTCAACCCCATTCTCCTGCCTTCTTCCCATAACCCCTGACACCCATACTAATCAAAATGGCGACAATTCCCCACCCCCCTCCCATCCACCGATTCTGCTTGACCTCCTGAGTTCCTCCAGCAATTTGTTTCCCTCTTGCACCGGACCCAGACAACTCAGGCTGTGTTTCCACACTGAGCCATAGCCACAACAGTGCTGGATTGGTGCTGGGCGCAGAGTTCCCTTCACACCAGCTATCACTGGCAGTGAGAATCAAGATTCGAACCAGGTCCTCCACACAGCAGCACAGTCGGCAAAAGAATAAATCAGGGAAGGTAGTGCATCCGTGGATAACAAGGGAAATCAGGGATAGTATCAAAGCGAAGGATGATGCGTACAAATTAGCCAGAAAAAGAAGCATACCGGAGGACTGGGAGAAATTCAGAGACAGCAGAGGAGGACAAAGGGCTTAATTAAGAAAGGAAAAATAGATTATGAAAGAAAACTGGCAGGGAACATAAAACTGACTGCAAAAGTTTTTATAGGTATATGAAAAGAAAGAGATTAGTTAAAACAAATGTAGGTCCCTTGCAGTCAGAAACAGGTGAGTTGATCATGGGGAACAAGGATATGGCGGACCAATTGAATAACTACTTTGGTTCCGTCTTCACTAAGGAAGACATAAATAATCTTCCGGAAATAGCAGGGAACCGCGGGTCAAAGGAGTTGGAGGAATTGAGTGAAATCCAGGTTAGTGGTGTTGGGTAAATTGAATGGATTAAAGGTCGATAAATCCCCAGGGCCAGATAGGCTGCATCCCAGAGTACTTAAGGAAGTAGCTCCAGAAATAGTGGATGCATTAGTAATAATCTTTCAAAACCCTTTAGATTCTGGAGTAGTTCCTGAGGATTGGCGGGTAGCAAACGTAACCCCACTTTTTAAGAAGGGAGGGAGAGAGAAACGGGGAATTACAGACCAGTTAGTCTAACATCGGTAGTGGGGAAACTGCTAGAGTCAGTTATTAAAGATGGGATAGCAGCACATTTGGAAAGTGGTGAAATCATTGGACAAAGTCAGCATGGATTTACGAAAGGTAAATCATGTCTGACGAATCTTATAGAATTTTTCGAGGATGTAACTAGTAGCGTGGATAGGGGAGAACCAGTGGATGTGGTGTATCTGGACTTCCAGAAGGCTTTCGACAAGGTCCCACATAAGAGATTAGTATACAAACTTAAAGCACATGACATTGGGGGTTCAGTATTGATGTGGATAGAGAACTGGCTGGCAAACAGGAAGCAAAGAGTAGAGTAAACGGATCCTTTTCACTATGGCAGGCAGTGACTAGTGGGGTACCGCAAGGCTCAGTGCTGGGACCCCAGCTATTTACAATATATATATTAATGATCTGGATGAGGGAATTGAAGGCAATATCTCCAAGTTTGCGGATGACACTAAGCTGGGGGGCAGTGTTAGCTGTGAGGAGGATGCTAGGAGACTGCAAGGTGACTTGGATAGGCTGGTGAGTGGGCAAATGTTTGGCAGATGCAGTATAATGTGGATAAATGTGAGGTTATCCATTTTGGTGGCAAAAACAGGAAAGCAGACTATTATCTAAATGGTGGCCGACTAGGAAAAGGGGAGATGCAGCGAGACCTGGGTGTCATGGTACACCAGTCATTGAAAGTAGGCATGCAGGTGCAGCAGGCAGTGAAGAAAGCGAATGGTATGATAGCTTTCATAGCAAAAGGATTTGAGTATAGGAGCAGGGAGGTTCTACTGCAGTTGTACAGGGTCTTGGTGAGACCACACCTGGAGTATTGCGTACAGTTTTGGTCTCCAAATCTGAGGAAGGACATTATTGCCATAGAGGGAGTGCAGAGAAGGTTCACCAGACTGATTCCTGGGATGTCAGGACCGTCTTATGAAGAAAGACTGGATAAACTTGGTTTTTATACTCTCTAGAATTTAGGAGATTGAGAGGGGATCTTATAGAAACTTACAAAATTCTTAAGGGGTTGGACAGGCTAGATGCAGGAAGATTGTTCCCGATGTTGGGCAAGTCCAGGACCAAGGGGTCACAGCTTAAGGATAATGGGGAAATCCTTTAAAACCGAGATGAGAAGAACTTTTTTCACACAGAGAGTGGTGAATCTCTGGAACTCTCTGCCACAGAGGGTAGTTGAGGCCAGTTCATTGGCTATATTTAAGAGGGAGTTAGATGTGGCCCTTGTGGCTAAGGGGATCAGAGGGTATGGAGAGAAGGCAGGTACGGGATACTGAGTTGGATGATCAGCCATGATCATATTGAATCGAAGGGCCAAATGGCCTACTCCTGCCACCTAATTTCTATGTTTCTATGTCTATGTTTCTATGTAATACATATCTGCATGTAGAATGTTAAAATTACCGCTGATTCCATTAAAGCCCATTCCTAGGAACTCTGAGCTGCAAGCAAGGTAACATGAGTAAATTCTCTTGTCAAAAGATATTAATGCACAAATTTTGTAATGATACTGAGCAAAGAATATTCACCATCTTGACAAATCATAGATTTCAAGGCTTTCTCCCCAAGTAATAAATACATCATTGCCAGTATCAGTATGCTGTCTCAGGCTAAATATTTTATACAGCAGTATCTCTTATCTTACATGTTTATAATTAACTCCTGCACCTAATTTCTATGTTTCTATGTTTCTATAATCCTTTACTAAGAATACCATTGCATATCAACAAAGTGAATCATTTCATTATTGTTAACAGTTCCATTGCATTAATACAGGCACAAGACCAACATCAGAAATTGAACTTGTCTCACGTGCAACATCTTGACTGAAAATAAAAGGTTTAACTGTTCAGATTGACATAAAAGTGCCCATGGCATCTTCTCAAAGAAAGTGATATGTGTCTATTATCCTGGTTAACATTTATCCTTCAGCTACTGTATCTCAACCATTGTAACAGATGGTCTCATATCTTATTGCTGTTTGTGAACAAATTCTCCACTGCCTTAGTCACTGGACAACATTGACCAATTTTCAAAAGTTAATTTATTGTCTATAAAGCTGCTTTGGAAACCTGGAGGGTGAGAAGAGTACATTATCACTTGAAGTTTATTATTTACTTTAATACAGTATGGGACTGTACCATTGTAAAGTCTGAATAAGGGTCTCGACTCAAAACGTCACCCATTCCTTCTCTCCAGAGATGCTGCCTGTCCCGCTGAGTTACTCTAGCATTTTGGTGAACTTCTACCGCTGCACCATCGAGAGCATCCTTACCAACTGCATCACAGTATGGTATGGCAACTGCTCTGTCTCCCGACCGGAAAGCTCTGCAGAGGGTGGTGAAAATTGCCCAACGCATCACCGGCTCCTCACTCCCCACCCATTGAGTCTGTCCAAAGCAAGCGTTGTCTGTGAAGGGCGCTCAGCATCGCCAAGGACTGCTCTCACCCCAACCACAGGCTGTTTACCCTCCTACCATCCGGGAGGCGCTACAGGTCTCTCCGTTGCCGGACCAGCAGGTCCAGGAACAGCTTCTTCCCTGCGGCGGTTACACTACTCAACACTGTACCTCGGTGACTGCCAATCACACCCCCCCCCCCCCCCCCCGGACACTCCTCCACCAGGATTTATTAGATTTATTTATTTACTGCTCATATTTATGTCGCTCTTCTAGGGAGATGCTAACTGCATTTCGTTGTCTCTGTACTGCACACTGCACAATGACAATAAAGTTTGAATCTGAATCTGAATCTGATTTTGTGTCTATCTTCAATTGCAAAGTCAATGTTGACTGTGTTACCCTACAGGTGAAATGTGCCCTCATCTCACTCCCTCTTCATCCCCCCTCCCCATCCATCCTTTCAGGCTGATGCAAGAGACATTATTTGGCCTGTGTCTTGCAGTTCTTTGTTGCATCAGGCAGCTAAATGATAGCCGATCGGCAGGGCCAAACGGTGCATCACCTTCCCGATGGCCCAGATGGAGTCCCTGGCCGCATCCTTAACTAACTGCGCGAACCAACTAACGGGAGTGTTCACGGCCATCTTTAATGTCTCCCTACTGTGTTCTGAGGTACCCACCTGCTTGAAGACACAATAACAACACCTCCCCACTCTTTCCTCACGGTTCTGACTCCTTTGCAAATTAACTGTCTTGTCATTTTCTGCAGTGAATATATTCAATGGCTCTGCCTCCACAGCTCACTCAGAGGATTCCAAGGTCTTACAAACATCCTCTAGTCTCTCTAAAATTGGCAACACTTTATTGAAATTATACTCTTAGTCTCAAATTCCCCCCCACCCCCCTTTTCCAGCGATGTCACCTGTCCCATTGAGGTACTGCAGCAATGTGTGTCTACCTTCGATGTAAACCAACATCTGCAATTCCTTCTTACACCACTCATCCTTTCTTCATTGTCAACCATTTGCCCCGACAACCGTCCCTGCATAGCCTCCATTTCAAGCACATCCTCTCTTAAATGGATAAGAACTATATACAGTACTCCAGGTTCAACCTCACCGATGCCGTATAGCATTGCATCAAAACCTCCTTACTTTTATATTTGACACCCTTTGCAATAAAGACGAATATTCCAGTAGCCTTCCAAATTACTCTTTATATCTGTAAACCAACCTTTTTGTGTTTCACACGCTAGAATTCCAGATCTGTTTGTGCAGCAACATCTTGTAGTAATTTCGGTATTTGATGGGTGTAGATCAACTATATTAATCTCTGTCAACATAACCTTCACCACATATATTATGCATGATACACATTCCACCATGTAATCCAGTCTGGGATTTGAGTAGGAATGCAGCCTGCTCGTCCCTTAGTTTAGTAGTCTGTAAGATGATGCGATGAGTGTAACAGTATGTATTGTTCTCCCTGCATGGGTTTTAATAAATGCTTTGTGGTTCACCTAATACTTTGTAATGGTTTGATTACAAAACAATGGGAAGTTTGAAATGAACATAATCACCTCCAGTTAAACACTGGGAAGACAAAAACGAGTAATATCAATCTCCTCCGCACAATGTGCAGGCTTGCCACAGATTTCATTCACCTGCTCAGCCACAACTTCAGGATGGACCATAATGATCCCAGCATCAGCTGTGTATATAAATCAGTGAAGCTCACAACACCAATGTGTTTCCCATCACAAAGACACCTTGATTTTGCACACAAACCTCCACTTCTGCTTCAACCCATCTACCACTAAGACTCTCAAGTCATTGCCCTATATATATAGCTTTGATTTATATAAACGTTTTAAAAGTTCCAAGATAATTTGTCCTGGCATTCTTTCTACACCCTCCATAAACGTAAGCTGGTCCAACATTTTGTAGATTACCAAACCTGCACCATATCCAAACCAATTAGGAGCAGACGAGGGCATTCGATCCAATTTGAGATACCAGCTACCAAGACAGATGTGTACAGCCAGGGCCGGCCTTAGGAGGTGCGGGGCGCAATTGGGAACAATTTTGGTGAGCCCCAGGTTCCCAACCAAGGTCTGTCAGCCCTGTTATTTAGTATATTATGAAATTGTACACTAAGGTGCTATGGATTATACACTGTCTTAATCTCTCCTGCTCCCGTTTGACTGTCAGTATCTCCGCTGGCTTCCAACCTTTACCGTAGCTGCTAATTACCATTAAACTGCATTATGTGACTGGACACAATGCCCTTGGAGACAGCGGTTGATTGGACGGGAGGAGACCGAATTGTTGATTGGACGGGAATTTTAAGGTAAGCTGGTTGGTGATTGGACGCAAGCCCCTTAGAGACAGCGGTTGATTGGCCACCAAATAATCGGGCACAAATTTATTGACAAATAGGAAAATAATAAAATCGCTGGTCGGTGCGAACTCAGTGGACTATCTGCACTGTACCTCCAAAGTAAACAGTATAACATGCAGGTACATCCATTTAAAATAAAATTCAGTGATTATTTCACATGATTTCTCACTGTATCTGACCAATCTCTGTTTAAGAGACGTTTGGTCTGCCTTCGGCATTGACTGAACTAAAAACCTAAACCAGACTCAATTGTATCGTCACATTGGACTCGGTAAACTCACACATCTCTGCATTCAGGAGGCTGCCGTGGTTGGAATCACCGGCTCTGAGACCAGAGTGGGCAAAGCGACACTTAGAACAATACATAAGATGATAGCTCTTCTCAATAAAAAAAACAGTGACGTTTTTCACTCTAACCATGATGGCTAGAGCTTCTTGCAAGGTGATCTATGACCTC
Source organism: Malacoraja senta (assembly GCA_038087875.1). Classification (NCBI taxonomy): domain Eukaryota; kingdom Metazoa; phylum Chordata; class Chondrichthyes; order Rajiformes; family Rajidae; genus Malacoraja; species Malacoraja senta. Next base: position 1,277,742 of record CM075986.1, on the reverse strand, counting down.
GTTAAGAAAATATTGTCATAACGCTCAGTTGAGGTCAAATGAAGAAGATATTCATTACATTGTTCAGTGGAGCCCATGGATGTGTCACTAAAAGCAGTGAAGAAAGCAATCTCCACACTGCTTGTCCCCGCGTTTAATGAAGTGACTTTAAAATTACTTGAAATAAAAGTTGATTTCTCTTTGTAACAAATGTCAACCGTGCTTCTAATGAAAGAGAAATCAATACACTTCTTTCTCTAACCTTCCGTAATTCAGTTGACTTTTATTTAAAGTGGAAGATGCAAACATTGTCAGCTCCACCTGGACTTCACCCAGAGTGACTGGGGAGTCCAGAACA